>JANQBM010000008.1:27123502-27148293 GCA_025594535.1 Erythroxylum domingense
TGAAGAGATTTCATCAAAATCAGCTCCTTATTTTTGTTTGTAACCTTTAGCCATTATCCTTACTTTGTACATATGTACATTACCATCTATGTCAATTTTTCTATTAGAAATCCATTTAAATCCTATAGGTTCAGTATCATCAGGAGCATTCACCAAAGTCCATACTTAGTTATATATAATACATGGATTCCAATTCAAATCTCATAGCTTCATACCATTTTAAAGAATTAATGTCAAACATTGCTTCTTTAAAAGTAGTAAGCTCATCATCTATGTAGGATACATTATCTTTCCCCTTTTAAATTTGTTGATCTAATCTAACGAGGGGACGACATATCATACTAATGCATAACATATTACATGTCTCTTGAACCTTAGCTATATATAATATGTATCAACTTGAGATTCCTATTCCATCTAGATGTGAATATAAGGTTTTTAAACTTCTTTAAATTCTACATCACTTCTACTACTTTCCTTGAGAATAAATTCTCTTAATAGGAATGTATTATGTCTTGACATAAAAACCTTTTGCTCAAGAGGATGGTAAAATTGATATCTGACACTCTATTATGAATATCCTAAAAATTTGCATTTATCTAACTTTTCTTGAAGTTTATTAGATGTTGCAGGCTTTACATAAGCATTAAATCCTCAAATCTTTAGGTAGTAGAACTTTGGTTTACTGCCATTCTATATCTCGTATAGAGTCTTGTCAATGGCTTTAGATGTAACTCTATTCATAAGGTAAGTAGTAGTTTTAAGGTCATAACCTTAAAATGAGACAGGAAGGACTGCATTACTTATCATGGAATGTTCCATATCTATTAGAGTATGATTTCTCCTTTTAGACACTCTCTTATGTTATGGGTAGTCCATTATGAGAGAATCCCATTATTTTTTTAAGTAACTAAGAAATTTGTGGTCTAAGCATTCACAACCTCAATCAAATCTAAATGTCTTAATACTTTTAGTAATTTGTTTCTCAACCTCAAGTCTAATTTCTTTAAAATTTTCAATTGATTTAGAACTTTATTTCATTAAGTAGACATAACCATATCTGGAATGATCACCTATAAATGTAATGAAATATGAGTTTCTAACTTTAGCATAAGTAGATATAGGGCCACATACATTTAAATGCATAAGCTTTAGTAACTTATTAGCATGCTTTCCCTTTCTACTAAACATTAGTCTGGTCATCTTTTCCAAAAACAAATATTCATAAATTTCATATGATTCATAATCAAAAGGATCTAAATATCCTTCTTTATGTAACTTTATGATTCTAGTTTCGATGATATGACCTAACCTATAATGTCATAAATAAGATGGATTTTGGTCACTTAAATTTCTTTTCCTAATATTTATGTTAAGGATTGACCTTTCAAGATCTAATTCATAAAAATCATTTGTGATTAATCCAAATTCATAATAGACATCATCTTGATAAAAAGAACAACTCTTATTCCTAATAATAAAGAAAAATCCATTCAAATTTAAATAAGAAATATAAATGATGTTTATAATAATAACTAGAACATAATAACAATTATCTAGTTCTAGTTTAAGGATAGCAAGCAAAGCTATACTACAAGTTCCTATAATTAATACAACAACTTTTACTCTATTGCCTTATTACAGGTAGACTATGTCTTTTATCAACGATCTACTTGTTACTAACATAAACATCTATTACAATATAAAAACCACATCTAGTATCTAATTATTAAGAATATGAAATAAAGATTGATCTTAATCATAAACATAATTGAAGATGGAGCCATCTTAAGTTTCTTATCTACTAAGCTAGCCAAAAAGTTTTGCAGTTCCTCCTCTAGTGTCAATCGGCTCCATAATGAAAACATATGCCCTTGTTATTGCTCATCTTCTTCATACCACCTCTTGACTTTGCTACTCTATCAAAAGCCTTATGTTTCTTATTATTATTCTTTTTAGAGTTTTGTTTCTTAGTCTTGGAAGAATCAAAACAAGAATAAAACTAGGTTCCTTTTTAAGGCACCTCTATATAGTCTTTAGAATATTTGACAATTTAGGCAATCACACATTCTTTTGGTTTATATGGAATTTCATAATAAAATGTAAAAAGCTCAAAGTAAGAGACTATAACACTATATCAATGCTTAACTCATAGCCCTTAACAGAGCCTAATTGGCATAATTTTTTAATATAGCCAATTATCTTCTTCATGTGTAGATCCATTAAAGATCCTTTTGCTAACTTACATTGAAATAATATTTTGGAGAATTGATATCTCTGCACTCTATATTTTGTACCAAACAACTCCTTAAGATGCAAAATTATACTAGGAAGATCCTTTTGCTATCTTGTATTGAAATAATATTTTGGAGAACTGATATCTCTGCACTCTGCTTTGTGTACCAAACAACTCCTTAAGATGCAAAATTATATTAGGAGCATCCATATTCTCATGCTATCTTTGAAGCTCTAAAGTCATACTAGCCAACATCTCACTTGTTACTTGTTCAATGTCATCAATCCCAAACACATCTTATGTGACCCCTATACCTATTAGGTGACGACTTTTTGCCAAAATATATCTTATATATTATTCCAAACCTTGCCACTAAATTCATATGATCATGAGTCACTTGTCCAAATCATACAAATTTAATTAAGTAAAAAATATTAATTTAAGATAAAAACATAATCGGGTTAAAGAGTCCTTGAGTCATTTAATAAGTCTTACAATAAACATAACTCTGGTCTTATTCTTAAATAATTTAAGGCAATTATTAGGTTCTTAACGTGTACTTAATATTCATATGAGGGATATGAAATTTCAAAACTTTAGGTCTCATTAGAAATAATATATTCTCATTATATTAATTATTTTTAACATAATTAATTATGAAAGAAAATCCTTTAAAACCTTTGCTTGATTCTAATTAATAATTCAAATTTTGATTTAATATAATAATTCAACTCTTTAAAAAATTAAACTAAATTCCAAAATATTTCTATTAAAATAAACCTTTAAAAATGAATTTTGAAATAAATAGAAAAAAATTTTCTAATTTTAATAGGAATTTAAATCAATTTAATTAAAAGGAAGGCTTAAACTAAAGAATTTAAAATTTAAAATTAGGGCACACCCACAACATCCATTCAGGGACGTTTGTGCAAGCGCCCCATCTTTTGCTAACTAAGGTTTTATTGCTTTTCAATCTACAGTAACATGGGTTTCTTTACCTTTAGCTTGTTGTTTGCTACTCCATCTGCCTTTGCTTGTGCCCTCTTGATGTTGTTACCTTCCTCTCTAGGCATATTGCTCCTTCATTTGGTGTCTTACTCTTTCATTACAACATAACAGACTATTAGCTACGTTTTCATTGGTGACAAAATTAAGAACATCGTTAACGTGGTTTTGGCAACGTTATACAGTATCGTCGCTAAAGGAGTTTATTTAGCGACGAGTTTTTGGAGTCGTCATGAAAAATGCCTAATTTTGTGACGGTTTCCTTATTTTGATTCCGACGGTCAGACATTTGGCAACAATAATTAGAAACGTCGCAAAAAGCAAGAACCTTTTATGATGAAATGCATAATTTGTCGCAAAAGATAAACTTTTTTCACTAAACCTTTAGTTTATCGACAAAATTCAATATTAAAGAGTTTATAATTAATTATTTTAATTTGACAAATTTTTAATAGTAAGTGTGCTTAATAATCCTAAGGTTAATTATAATTGGCATTTATATATGATTTTTCATATTTTTGTCATTTGCCTTCTTAATGAATTTGTTTAAATATATATATAGTTAATGTATTAAAACTATTAAAAATTATCTTTTTAAATACAAAAAGCTAAACTTACATAAAACTTTAATAATAAAAGATAAAAATAATAAATTTAAGTTGAATAATATTCTTAAATCTAAAAATTGTAAAATGTTTTCAAAGTTTTAAACATATTGTTGAAAAATACATGTATGGTAGGTAATTTAAATTTTAAAATTGAATATTTTCAGACATAAAAAGATAAGTATACCTAAAAGAATAATACATATAAAAATTATATATATATATATACACACACACACACACACACACACACAAGATGTTAATTAGAAGTTTAACAATTCTTACAGAAAAAATAATAAATAAAGTTCCATTCCTAATATCCCGTTGAAAAGGAAAAGAAATAATTTTTTTTTGGATTCCAAGTGAAATTAGAGTCGGCAGAAAAAGTAAAGAGGTTTCCAATGTTTGGATTCCTAAGAAGCCTCCTTGCATATTCCAAGCCATCAATTGAAACAGTTAAAGATTGTCCTTCAAGGTCTGGTTTCCAACTACTTCTTTGCTCTAACTAAATTTGCAGAAGATACAGTGAAATATTTCCTAGATCTAGTATTGATGATGGTACTAGATGAACCACACACTAAGCATTTCAGCTAATAAGCAAAGAGAATAGAACAATCAAAGCTAAATCAAACAATATTGGGAAATCAAATTCAAACACATGGATACCTGATTGATAAACTCCACGATCACCACAACGAACAAACACAATCAAATACTGTTCTAAAACAACCGATTTCTCTAATCTTGTATGAACCATCAAGACATCACCACCACCCCATTTCTATCTATATTATTTTGAATATTCAAGGAAGCTTAACACAACATATAGTATATATAATCAGATGTTCATATAATAGCTTCATAATAGAAAATGAGATACTGATAATAAAGAGAGGTTGTTTGCATGATACTAAGAACCTTGAAGAAAAAGATTGGTCATAAAAGGCAAGTGATTATTAGCGTATAAAGAGGGGATTTGTTCTGCATTGATTTATTTTTCATCAGGGACAATTTTGTCACATTCCTCCCAACAGAGCTCATTTCCACCATCGAAAACTAGTTGTCATGTCGACATTTCACGATGAATTAATGTTAATAGTTTAATTCTAAAAAGCAAATAGAGGAATTCTTATTTGAATGTTCCAACATTCTAGCAACGTTAATTTTAGCTTTAAATTATCTTAATAATTAACTTGTTAGTTTTAAACAATCCATTATATATACATATGTTTTCAAATGTGTGTATGCTAAAAGATTTTGTCTTTAAGAATAAGAGTAATAGGTTGTTAATTTTGAGTTTTAATTGTTATGTCTAACATAGAAACACAATTGACCATATCTCTGGTTTTGACCATTTGACTTTTAATTGTTATATGCAATCATAGCCACATTACACATTGAAATAAAGTCATTTTGATGGATACATCTGTATACTATAAGTGGTATAATCAAATGTAAATATGTACATAAACATTCGTTATAAAAGTAGCCTTCATTGAAGCATTTCATCAAACAGTTAGGAAGGCTTTTGTCAAACAAGCATGGAAGGTGGGAAAAAAACATCAACCCATACACATCCTACACAGAAATACAAGAAACCATCTTCTAAACACAAACAAAAATAAAAACTCATACACCATAGGTAGAACACAAAACTCATAATAAACTCCTAAACGCAGCAGTAAAATAGAGCACAAGAAGGAGGTTTGAAAATAAAAAGAACTATACCAACACAGGTAACCACGCTTCTTTATTGGTGACGACCAGAATAGAGGGGGCAATGCTTATTAGATGGTGAACGAATAGGAATGTTGACGGCTAACACAAAAAACAAAGAGGGGTTTATTTTCGTGTAAATATCCTAGTAGAAAATGACTTCGTTTCTTGTTAAACAAAACAACGTCTTATTTGATTAATTCAGAATAAATATACCATTTGGCTTCAATTACAAAAATTATCATGAAATGGTGGGCCATTACCATTTGGATTCACCTTTGGTAATGGCATGAAGATACCATTATATTAATTACCATATATAATTACATCTATTGCGATGTAATTAAAAATAATTAGAATATAGTAAATAGTGGAAATCAATATTAAATATTAATATGATATTCTTAATGATCAAATTAAATATTATTGATAAAGATTGTAAGTGTAAAAATAAATTTAATAAACAACAATGTTATTTTAAAAATTTATAAAACAAACAGCACAAAATTAATTTTTATTACATAAGTTAATTCTTTTTATTAATGCCTTTTAAAATATATGATTTGAAATTTTTATATAGAGTGAAAAAACTCTAATTACTATATATAAATTAGGTTAAATTTTCTAGAAATTTTATATTACAAAAGGAAAATTCTATAAATATAAAATCTGAAATAATAAATTAATTGTTCTTATTAATTTTTTAAAAAAATATGACTTGACAATATATAAATGGTCTCACAAATTTGTATTTACTATATATAAATTCTATATTATTTTATATAATTTATTTATTACCAAAAATTTTGGAAAATATAAAAATTATAAAGATTTGGCGACTAATAAGGTAATTCGTAGCCAAATATGACATTTAGCGACGAATTACACATAGCATCGTTAAAAGGTTGACGCTGTATAAAGATTTGGCAACAAATCAATTATACTATCGCTAAAAGGTTGACGTTGTATAAAGATTTGGCGATTCATTACTTATTTGTCGCCAAATATCATCTTTAACATCGAATTAGAATTATCGTTGCGAAAAGGTTGACTGTGTGTAAACAATTTATGACTATTTTTCAAAGTTCGTTGGTGAATATTTTGTTTAACGACAAATTATGCATAACGTTGCTAAAAGGTTGATTGTGTGTAAAGATTTAGCAACTATTTTTTTAATTTGTTGCTAAATGTTGGTACATATATATGAAAAAATGACGTTGTTTCCTTTACTTTTTTGAACTATTTGGTGTGTGCATACATTTGGCGACGTTTTTAAAAAGCATCGCCAAATGTTATATCTTTTAAAAAAATGGGAATGACACAGTTTGTTTAACGAAAAATGATGTTGTTTTACTATTTGTGTTATGCCAAAGACCTGACCCCCATTTTTTTCCCACTCTCCCATGCCCTCATTTGTTCTTCATTTTCTCTCGATTGGATTACCTTTTATCTTCTAGGTTTTGCGTGTTTCTGTGTTCTCCCATCGTCATCATTCTAATTATCAATCGAGGTAAGTTGTGGGTCGCTGTTTTGGATTGTTTTGTTTTTCCTTTCACGTGTTTTGAAGGTGTGATGTTCAGTTTTGAAGTGGCGATTATATATGCACTCGTTATTTAGTTTTGGATTGTTTGTGAATGGATTTAGCGTAGAATATGTTAATGTTACTAATGAAAGGGAAAACACTTTATTTTCATTTGAATATTGGGATGAATTTGTCATGTTTGTAAGGTGTTCGATGAAATACCTGTAATAATTATGTTAAGTGTTGTATTTGTTCTACTTGGTCAACTTTGTTCGAAGATGATTTTATTGACTTTTAATTACCTATTTTATGCATAGAAATCGATAGACCATATTTGTAGAGTTTCCTTGTAAGAGGAAACATGTTGAAGGGTTATTTGTATCATTATAGGAATAGCCACTAGTATTTGGATATTACAAAACTTTAGTTCAAAATTTTATGCTTCAATAGCTACAAAACCAATTGCAATTTTAGATGTTTGTATTGTTAAAGTACATAACATAATTAATAAGTAGATATATACAAAGTCAAAGAACTTAAATAAGTAACTCGAATACTTTTGGATCATTTACATAAACAAATAACAGTTAATTAAATTTTACAATGAAGACATGACTATGTCATGCCACCTTATAATTAGTGATGGTGGCCCAAAATTAAAGACAAAGATGAATTTAATTTTTATATGAACTTAGAGCCGAAACTCCTAAATAAGTCATAAACTCTAAATTATCTTTATCAACATAATTAAAAAGATGATTTATAAATTTAACTAACATGGCTATTGAGATCAAAGGAGTATTAATGAACATTCCTTGTATACAATCTATAATATTATTAATTGTTTAAAGAAGCAATTTTCTAATTTAATAAAAATGCATAACTCAAGTTCAAGTCTCAATATATCAGTATAAGCAATTTTCTATGTTAAATTGTTAATAAAAAATACAACAACTACCTAATTCTTAAACAACAAGGAACCTATATCAATAGAGAGAGCAATTTTTCAATAAAAATATAACAGTTATCTTATTCCACCTACTTGTTACATGTCAAAAAGGGAGAAGTAAGCTTTTTGTCAATTTTTTAAATCAGTCAAGTTTCTTGATGGGCATGCATCTAATATAGCCTATTATGTGAATGTTAAAGAGGGAAAAGTATGGGGGTTGAAAAGCCATGATTTTCATGTACTTCTGTAACGATTAATTCCTATTGGAATGTGTGGGTATTTATCGAGGATGTGTCCATATCTTTGTGTCAATTGGGTGAGTTTAAACAATGATTTTGCAAAACACTTAAAGTTGAAGAGCTTGACAAAATGGAAAAAGACATAGCTTTGATTCTATGTAAGCTTGAACTAGTATTCCCCATCGTTTTTTGATTATATGGTGCATTTAGCAATTCACTTACCATACGAAGAAAAACTTTATGAAATGGTTCAATTTTGATGGATGTTCCCCATTAAAAGGTAATTTATATTAACTTTTACTTTTTTTAAGTTATTAGTTAGTAATAATTGTTAATGTTTTATATTTTGTTTAGGTTTTTATGCTTTCTTAAGTGTTATGTACATAATAGAGCTCGACCTGAAGGGTCTATTGCAGAGGCTTATATAGCGAATGAATGGTTCACATTTTGTTTGATGTACTCAAATGATGTCAAGACAAGATTTAATAGACTAAAACGTAACTTTGATTTTGATCAAAATGGTGGCACGTTAGTTTTCTCCTAGAGATTTAGGCCACTTGGTATCGAAAAATATATGGAGCGAATTAAAGACAAATTTGAAATTGCCTATTGGTATATTTTGAACAATTACGAGAAAGTTGACATATATATGAAGTATGTGTATTACTTCTGATTCAAATTTTGCTATTTCAATTTTGTGATTCAATCTATATTTCTTGATCTCTACTTACTTTTTTAAATAGAGAGCAAAAAGAGTCGATTCAAAGCAAAGGGATTGATGATATTGAAGGAAGACATAAGCTTGAGTTTATATCATGGTTTAGGACTAGAGTAAGTTAATATTGATGGAATATTATGAACTTATGAATTATGTCAGATTAACTTCTAATTTCATTTTGTCTTACAGATGATATGGTTAACCGTAACATGAAAAGGCAACAATGACATTATATTCTTTGGCATGTGGGCCTTATATGTGTGGAAAAAAAACATGTTGCATTGTTAATGGGGTTAGATTTCGCATACAAGAGGGTTGTTGAGAGATGTCATGACAATGATTTTATTGACTTCTACGGTGTCATATCTAAAATAATAAAATTGCATTACATTAAGGATAAGAAGATTGTTCTACTTAAGTGAAAATGGTTTAATCTTGCTGACATGAAGGTGAATAAGAATATTACTAACATCAACGTTAGTACAACATGGTATGATGACCCTTCTGTCCTTGCAAGTTAAGTGAAGCAATCTTTCTACCTTAACGATACTGTATTAGGCAGTAATTGGAAGGTTGTTCAAAAGTATTAACACCAAAATCTCTTTAATTTTTATTAAAGAGATAATGGTCTAATCAGTGAGGATGGTGATGAACTATATCAAGAAATTGAATCAGAGTTCAATAATGAATTCATTTAAATAGAAGATGTAGATATGTCATCATTCCATAGGAGAGATATTGATCATAATATAGTACAAGTGGATAAAGTACAAGCCAATCTTATCGTAGAAAGAGATGAAGACTATATTGAAGATGAATTATATGACAATGATGATACTTTGGCCAAATATAATAGTGATGAAGAGTTTAATCATAATGTAATTAATTATGATGATTTTTAAGATGTTGATCATGATGATTGAAGATTAAAAATTGTTGTTTATATGGGATTATTGTTTATATTGTTTGAAAACTGACAAGCCACTATTTTAATTATCTTATTATTAGCCATCTTTCAAATCAGATAATTAACTTATGATTAACAACTCTACAACCTAATAAGTGTTCTCCATTAGCCAAGGACAATCATTTATATGTAAAGGGAGGTTTTAAAGTATTGATATCCATTTAGAAAATTAAGTTCTTACAAATATATAAGAGGGGAGTCTCCAATTCATGATTTTTCCTAGAAAATTTGTCAAAACAATATCTTTCATTATGCTTCATTTTGTAAAAGCAATGTATTTGATTATGCTTAATTCATTTATCTTTCAAATGCTGTGAAGTATGTATAACTTTGTTCATAAGTTAAGATCATTAAAACACTTCTTATTACTGTGCTGGTTTAAGCACTTCTTATTACTATATTGGTTTAAGTAAAAATTCCTCCCTTGTATGAAATGCACATCACTAAATAACTTAATGCTTACCTTCTTGTTAACTTTCATTCTATAAGCATGTAATAAAATTTGTAAAAGAATTGGTAACAATAGTACCAATACATTTAACAAATTTCTTATTGAAAGAAACTACAACCATATTAATGTTGATTTCTAAAATACAATTCAAATTTTCTTTAAATTTTTTAGATGTGTTATTTATAGACAAAAAAGTCAAGACTTGTAAATTTTTTAAATTATACATTGTTTCTTTTAACAAATCATGAAAAATAGTGAACTGAACATATAAAAAATGTTTCTAATGTGATTCAAAATGTAGGGCCAAAGATCCAATCAGCTTTGATTATGATTTGTTCATGTTTTGTCAAATGTTCCGAAATGATTTAAGGAAAAAATTGACAAGTTCTTTATATTGCTATTCTAATTAGTTTTATTTTATATTAGAAAATCATTGAGAAATCATTTAATAATATCATTATAGATATTCAATATAATGGCACATAGACGAAACAAGGGAAAGAAGGTGGCAACTAGTGAAGATGTTCCTCTCCCACAACAACTAGATTAATCCGACCCAACAAGAATAATCGACTTCATACACCGATGAAGCTAGTTAACAGCAACCTCTATCTACATCAACTAGTGCTGAGGGATCTTTAGATCAGTTAATCTTTATCACGTATAATTACACTTATCCTCAAATATATATTTATATGTTCAATGCATTTTTTTCTTATCATTAATTTTTTATAGGTTCCAATACCAGCATTAGAAAAAGAAGTAGAGGTATAACTAAAGGTTTTGAGTTACAACGCATAAATGTTGCGATGAACAAGTTGTGTGTGCATATTAACACCAGGCAAGGTCGTTTTATTGATAAGATTTAATCAGGAAAATTGTCCAGTGAGTTAAGGGTCATTTTCAGGACATAATTGCCTTGTTTTCAGCATGCTAGGCAGTTGAAGGAAGACAACTTTCTACGGAATGATCTAGATAAAGTTTCTGTAATTTTTCATTTTATTTAATTATATGCATTTTTTACTTATTTAAAGACTAATTTCACTTTTACTTATTGTTCACAGATGAAGCTTATTATCGTTGATATCGAGAACCCTAAAGTTTCAATTTGTGTGAGTTCACTGATAAAACAAAAGGCCAAGGATCTTTGTTATCGACTACATAAATACTATAAATATTTTCCTTCGAAAGAGGAGGTAAGGAAACGTGTTCCCGAATGGTTGATCACAAAAAATTGGAGCCAAACGTGTGATTATTAAGTCTCTGCCAATGTTAAGGTTTGTCTTCTTTATCTTCACATTTGCTTCAATTAATCTTGTTACATAATTTGATTTAATAACTATTTCTTTGCTTTATTTAGGAAAAGTATGAGAAAGTCAAGGTTAATAGAGGAAAAATGAAAACTCTTCACAACTAAGGCTTCAAATAATTTGTTGTCGTACGAAATGAATTTGTAAGTTTTTTGTATAAAAGATATAATTATATCAGTAAATATAATATTATTTATTATGTTTTAATTGTTTTTTAATCATAAAATAGAGTCAGAAGGAACTACATGGAGTAGAGTGTAATACTTACACACTACAAGAAAAGTGAAGGCTAGACGTTTGAAGAAATGCAAAATAATTATGTAAATCTAAAAATCTGTTTAATTTTTATACTTATATATTTATGTAGTACTAACTAATATTTTTTGAACTAAATATTAATTTTGTTTTTTAAATTTTAGAATAAGATGTAGAAACATTGTCTGACGGAAATGAGCCAAACGTAGATGGAATTTACAACAATGTCATTGGTACAAGATCAAGGTACATCAAAGGTCTTAGGTATTGCCCTAATCCAATTAATTCATCATCATCATGACTAACATATGATGCTTCAAGAGAAAAACCGGTCGCCTCGCCTAAGACTCGGTCACAATGTAATGAAGAAAAGTTAGAACGTAATGAGCAAAAGTTAAACCGCACTGAACAAAAGTTGGCCAAACTTGGAAAGATGGTCAAATAAATACTTGGCTCAAATTATACAAGTAGTAATGACGATGAGCACGAGTCTTAGTTTGTACACAAGTTTTTTTGTCAATATTGTAATTAACATTTAATGACATTTTATTTTTTATATAAAAATGCTTATAATTTTTAATTATTTTTATTGTATTTTCATTTAATTAATTGTAAATATAAATATAAATATTACAAGCAATAAGATGGATTAAAAATCTTACCATTAATTATAATTAAATGAAAAAATTAATAGGATTGTTTAGTAAAAAATTAAAATAAGTCATCAAAACTTTTTAGCCACATTCCTAAAAACGTCGACAATAATTTTTAAAAATAAAATTAAATAAAAAGTAGCTAAAAAGATTTAGCTACGATTCTAAAATCGTCATAAAACTTTTTAGCTATTTTTTAGAAACCATCTCAAATAGCTTTTACCTACAATATGAAAATCGTTGCAAAATATATTTTGCTACAAAATGCTAAACGTTGCAAAACATTATTACCTACAAATACGGTGATGTAGCTAATAACTTTTAGCCACGAAAGGAAAGCGTCCCAAAGTATCTTTGGCGACAATTTGTCTTATCCTCGCCTATCTTGTTTTGTGACGTATCTGAGATTAGAGCGAAATATAAATTGTGACGATTTTGTAAAAGCATCGCCAATGATATTTTGCTACCGCGATTTTGCAAATCGCTAAAAAGTTTTAGCGATGAATTTTTGGCATTTAGCAACAAAAAAATTTGTCGTCAAAAGCCCCTTTTGTTGTAGTAGAGAAGCAAAATTATTCTGATAAAGATATGCTTTGCCATCGCTGGTGGATGAACCATCAAACGATACACCCAAAATAATATAAATCAATGTTTCTAGAAAATGCAGTAAACACAAAAACTAAGATGGGGACAAGCATCAATGCTTTTCTCGAACTTATTCAACGCTAATTCGAAAAACATATCCTAGAAACATAAGCAACAAGAAGCATATTGAATCCAAAAGCATATAATGTCTAGTTTTCAAAAATTTTAAATTTAAGCTGAAGCATACGATATTAGCTTTCTAGAAAACACAAAAGAAAGGGAGTTTTTATTTTCAAAAAATTAAAAAAACCCTAATTAATTAGTTCGCTAATCAATATTAGAGAATTCATTAAAAAAAGTTTTAATCCTTAATTTTAATCCAATCAATTCCAATCATGCAATTTAATTAACTTAAATAACTAAAGTAGGCTTTGATATTACTTTTAAGAAATTAACCATGATCCAATCACAGATGCGATGAAAAAACTAAAATTTTATTTTTTTTATCATATCTCAATAACTGAATAACTTAAAAAACATAATTCATTAAAGGAATTGAATCGTAACTAACCTGAATTCCTTCTAAGACCTTTTTCAAGAGATATCAATCACGAGATGTTCAAGCATTCAGTCTCTAACAGCATCCATGGAGTAGAGAAAAACAACTCAATATTTGAGAGATGTAAGTAAAAATTGTTAGCTCCCTTATGTTGATTTCCTATTTATAAAAATATATTTCTTATTAAAATTAAATCTCCTAATAATTGAATTCAATCTTGAATTATATTATAACTTAAATTTTAATAAAATCAAATATCTCATATTTGATCCTTGAAGTTTCTCAAACTATACAATTAAGTCTAACTTAATTAAAAAAATTTTAATTTTTTTAATTTTTCTTTACGTGTAACTCATTAGGTTCCTAATTTCTTTCAACTTTAAAAAAACTCATTAAGTTACTAATATATTATAAATAATTATAAATTTGTAATTATAATTAAATAAATTAAAACTCCTTTTAATTTACCTTTAATACTCTAATTAAATAATTTACAATCATAAATCACGATTCATGTTTAGTAGGATGTGATGACTACCCAAATATTAAGAATGTCAAAGTAGATTGACTCAACCTGTCTATGCAGGTTATAATGTATAATTTAATCATTTCATCATCTCATGTTCCAATTAAATATAAAATATGGATATAGTGTCCACTCTTATAAATTCAATCATGTTCGATTTTACTAATTAGTAATTAATTTATAATTAATATTTGAAAACACTTTTTAAATATTAATTTACTATGACTAGAGGATTCCTTAAATCATTAATAATCAAAAACACTGAAATATTCTCTTAAATGACTTTAAAGTGTCGAATTCTTTTTTGACTTTTTTCAGTTATCTCCATATGGTTCATACTATATCCGTGTATTACCGACCAAGATACTTTAATTAGAATAGGTCATAAGTTGCATTGAAATACAGTAATTATCATATGAGATAATTTGATAATATCAAGTCTAAAGATTAATTATATGACCATTATAATGAGTGAATCCTCAAAAACATAAGTAATATTCAATTTAAGTTCCTCATAATCGAGTCAATTCAGTTAATTTATTCTTTAATAAGTATCATACGTTTATTTAAGTATTTTCATACTTTAATTTATAAGATCAATTATTTTCTTCGTAAGAATGAAACATGATGTATGCTAGTTTTACAGTTTTATCAAGGTCTCATCTTGATCGAATTACAACTGAGAATAATTGAGGAATAATAGATAAATACAAATTGAATTTCATAATAATAATCTTATCATAATTTTAATTATACATTAATTATTTTAGAAAATTTATCTATAGTATTAAAATATTAAATGCAATTAAAATAATATTGACAATTATAAAATTACGGCCAACAATTTGTAACTCCTATCCCTTTCATTAGATCCTAAAATTTTCATTATTGTTCTTGGTTTCATTTATGCATTTTATACAAACTTTGTGGTGACTACAAGAAAATGCATCTAAAAGCGTGCATTACACTATTTAGGATATATCACTTTCGTGTATTTGGCTAGGCATGGCAGTGCTGTTATGACGGACCGTAGGCCCGTTGGATCACGGGTGGGCCGGATCGGCCCGTATATATATTTTTAATAAAAAAGTATACAAAACGACGTTATTTTGTACAAAATGACACTGTTTTGAACAAAATGGCCCGATCCGCGACTCCCACTGGTCGACCTGTGGCTCAGCCCGAGAGGACTATAGTCGGCCCGTGGCCCTCACGTGACCCAGCCAACCTTGGCCAAAAACCAAGCTGGGCTGAGCCGGTCGAGCCAAAATTGTCATCCCTAATTTTGGCTTTCTATATAAAATACCGAATTAGAAGTTCTCATGTAAACAAATATTAAAATGTTAAGTATGTTAGGAGTGAATTATTTCCAACGAAGCCAATCTTTGAAAAAACTATCATTGATATCCATAACCTAACCTTATCCAAGATAAAATTACACGGAAAGACTTTATTTTCTTCGAAGAAAACTTGGGCATCAGGCAATCAACAAAAGAAAAATCTGGGCCAAGTTGCAGCCTAGCGCAAACCCTAACGGGTCAACAGGGAAAGAAGATGTGTTTTACCAATCTCAGCCAATCGAGCCGGTCCTCAGGACGCAAACCATGGCCAAGATTTTGTCATCAGCAAAAGCCCAAGATTCGATGACCTTTTTATTAAAATTGCAATCTTCCCATGCACACAGTATCTAATGTAGGCCTGGGTCTGGCTTGTACAAATCTGTGTTTACATTCTGAACTGATGTCAGGTAAGTAAAAGCCGATACATTAATATAAGTAAAAATACACCTAAAGATTAGTAATACACGCGAAATGAGTTGAGCCTTTTTTTATGTAAATATGATCTTGAGTTTTCAAATATACTCTTATTCCAATTTTTAGAAATTGTTTTTGGACGTAAATTAAATGAGTCCAACCTGGAAAAGATTTCAAGTGGTGACTATGATGCGGTTGGTAGATATTTAATGTAGATCCCTTGACACAGGTGTATAGGTGCATCTTGTCATCTCCAATCTAAAGGAAACAATTATGCACGATAGCTAGTTTTATAGAGAATGTTGTGTTTCGCACCCTTAACACATGAATAGAAGCTTGGTCATAAATAAGAAACAAGAGCAGAGTTTGCGAGTTAGTTTATTTAGTCATAGTTTTACCGTTGTCTTCAACTCGCTAATAACTAATGAAGAAATATAATTGAATTGAATAGTTTGTATTCTAAATCCAAAAATTGCATTGGTGATATGAGGATTCATGGCTAAAACGACACAAACAAACCATCAAGTCAGGTGATAAAAAGTTGAGGTGTGCTAGAAGAGCTTGATTTTTTTTGTTTCATTTTTATCTTTTCAATTGAATTTCACTTAAAGAGAGAGTATAACCAGAGCTCTTTGTACTCTATGACTGGTATTTTATCGCGGCGCAATGAAACCAAAAAGTTCATCCTCATAGAAATTTAATTATATATGGTGAATTACATCGAATCCAAACCCAATAACAATATCTAGATCATTACCTAAATATTCCACATAAGTAACATCACCAACCCGTCAAGAAGTTTGAAGTAAAAATCAACTGCTTCTTCAGTCTCTAGCTAAGTTTCGGTGATGGCACAACTTTAGAAGTCATTGTAACCCCTTTTTGTACCCAGCCATGTGAAATGTTAACTTTAGAAATCTACATCAGCCGTCTATTCTTGATATTAGGGTAACTCAATGACCTTTTCGAACACAAAGTTGCTTACCAGCATTGGAAAAAGCTGCAGAGATCTTGTCAAAGACAGCTATTGAGGAAGTTGACTAGTACTATGTAATTCTATGCGAAATGACTGATCTGAAAGTAAGAAAATCACTTGCTTCTTGTTTATCAAAAGAAAAAGAGTGAACAACAAAGAAAACCGACGCCCTTGTGGCTAATTGGTGGAGGCACTGGCCTTCAACCTTCAAGGCATGGTACGTTTATGGGAGTGCGACGAGCAGACGTGTACTTTTGCTTAAATGGTCTCTAGTAAATATAAAAACTGAAAATAGTCTATGATTCTAAGCTAGCTAACGATTAGTAATTTTGTTCATCTTCAATCCGTTTATTGTCATCCGAATTTCCTTTTGGTATAATTGTTTGGAAAAAAGAGTCGGATTAGGTTTTACAGATTCTGAAAGACGAACGTTCCAATCACATTTTAGCTACGAGCTAGCCACTTATAAAGGTTTGTCAAGGCATTAGTTCATGGATGTTACTGCTCATAATGCTATGTCAATTTCAGTCACCAAAATAGGTTCGATGTGTCATATCAACTAGTACTCATTTTATACTGGAATTAAATCAGAGTACGCATGATGTCGCTCTTTTAAACTAGCTAATATGGTTTCTCCACATTAGGCTAATGATATCTTGATTAAAATTTTATTTTATCTACTTTACTAATTTTGAGTGTTCTTGCATATTAGATTCTAAACTGATGACTAGATTAAAGTCGAAGAAAACTTATAGGTGGTTTAGAACTCATATTTATGTATTGCATATGAATAACACTGGAGAAATGAGAGTAATAATTAAACTGACTTGAACACAACTGTAGAATTGGACGAAATGAATGAATGGGCAAGTACTGAAATTCATTTAAACCACTTATCGTGAATTCACACCACTTACTGGGCATGCCTGACACCAATAATGCTCTCCACCCGCTGCAAAGTTTTCTTTGAAAAACTAATCAAACTCCTCTCTTTCTACAATCCAACTCCATTTTTTATCCAAAAACATAGAACACTCCAACTCCATTTGATGAAACAAAAGAAGCTGACGCATAACCCTTCTCATCATTTGCCTGCAAGGACTATATACACCTTTGATAAAGAAAAAAAAAAACCAATGAGGTCATAGATTTAGTGGCACTACACCGATCATCAAGGTCCTCCTTCCAATCATAATGATGATCATCTATGTTATAAGTATATACATATCATAAAATTAAAACAAGAGAAAGACATTTCATTATTTTGATATATAAATTTATTTTTTACAACCGTAACTAAGGTCAGTTGTATTTTATCATAGTTCAACTAAATTTAAAATATTTAATTAATAATTGAATTATTTTTATCAACTTTTAAATTGCACAATTCTAATTATTTTAGTTGATTATCTATCAATTTTATTTAATCAATCAACTTATTAATTATCAAATAAATATGTCATAACATCAACTAAAATTAATTACAAAATTAAATTCTTCTTTTACAATTTATTTTTAACTCTATTATACCTCAATGACATTGACTCAAAAGATTAGAAATGTAACAATTAAGACATATATTAAAATTCAAATTAGTTATTATAAAAATCTTAATCAATAAGTCATTTTTACTATCAACTCTCACAAAATTTGTGATTGTAATTATAAATTATAAGTATTTTAATTGCAATAATCCTTGCATTAGAATTAATAGTTAATAGTTATTTTCATATATGTTTAACATGTTATAATTAGCATGATCCTTGTGCTCTATTTGTACTAGACTATAAAAAATATTATCTAAAGAAATATACGGATTATGAGTTAAAAAGAAGAGACAGAAAAAGTTTGCATATAAAATGGTTTGCCTATTTAAAATTTTCTTTCACTTTAGAATATATATAATTTTATATTTTATTATAGGAATCCTCTAGTACGAATATCTTCAGTGAAAATATAATTTGTGCTTCTTATCTGTTTCATATTGAATTCGAATAAGTTAATCTCTTTCTTTTAAAATGTTAACTTTTTTTTCCTAATTCATAGTTAGGGTAACTTCTTAGTTGTATATGATTCATATTCTAATTTTAGAGAAAAGCCTATTACATTTTGAATTAAATAAACTCTTAATGAACAATAATTTATTAATGTAATAAAATATATCAAAATTATCCGTACGAAGAACTTGAAAACAAACTAGTTAAATGTTAAACGAATCATTGAAAACCAAGTCTTGATTAGAGTGAGGCTTCCATATTTTGTCAGGAAGGGGATAGACACCCTAACTCATGCTGCTTTGTTCAAACATGGGATCGAGCGTGACCAGTGATCGGAAACCATTATCTACTTAGTTTTGTCAGTATAAATAGCGTTACATAGAACAAGTAGGTTATAAAGCTAATCAGCGAAGTTGACATCTTCCCAACTATATTTTGCTTTAAAGCAGCAACAAACGGAAATCCGCTGAAACCTTGGAAATGCTAATTACCCTCCAGATGCCTATTCTGCTGATCAATGTGGTAGATGCATATCTCTTTCATATTGAAGTGGGAAATTGTGAACTTATTGCTTTGGCATGTATGTTCAGGGAATCAGCTAGCTTTCGAGGCGGGAAAGCAATTGGTGATGGTCCAAACAAATTTATCCTGAGAGAAAGTGGATACAGATGAAGTGATGTATCACGTTGCAGTACCTGATTGGTCAATATCATGAAGGTAAGCAAAATTGATTTCTGAGCAAGGACAGCGAAGGGGGGCACCTAACTAAGGAAATCTCTTGAGATTTTGTGTGGAAATGGAACTAACGAAAATCCCTGCAAATTGAGGGATGGATATGGACTTATCTAAACAGTTCATTTCGCGAGTTTTGGCCTCACTCGGCCATGACATTATATTCTCTCTTTTCTTGTTCAAACCTCTCTTGGGTCTACAAAAATAGCCCTTGTCGTTGGTGAGGTTCTTATCAATTCATTGAGACCGTTCTTCTCTTCAATTTTCAGTGCCTTGATGCACCACAAATCTTCTGGACAAGAGAGCGATTTCCAGTGTGGTATATGAAATCTGAGGCTGTCTTGACCTCCAACTTCTGTTACAATAACTTTACAATCATTGGTCTTCCTAGCCACGTTGTGCACGTATTGGCACAAAGTTCGAACCATCTTTCCTGATAATGGCCCTTCACGGTACACTCCATACATGAAGTAGAATCCAAAGGGATTAAAAAAATCTGGTATTGCTGATAATTTAAAGCAGGGAAATATTTTGTCTATCAATCTCGAGCACTTCGTGTATGTAAGGCAAGATAAAGGAGCTTTACCTAGCCTGAGCTTGAACAGTTCACCACTGTTCCATACACTCAGCATAGCCCAACTACTTGGAACTTTCACACCTGAAATCAATGATTCACCTCTTGGATAAGCCACCCAAGTCCCCAAGCTTAGCTTGTTTCTCAGTATATTTCCTATGTCATGTGGAAAAAATTCGGTTGATGAACCCATGAACTTGTGGTATAGAAACTCAGCTTCTTCGATCCTGATCTTAGCAACCTCAATGTCGGATGATACACGTAAAGCTCGTCTGTTAACAGGATTGACGAGAATAGCTGGTGTCCTGAACTTGACATAACTAAGTTTGCCTACGAAGAGCTTAACAGAAGCTTCATTATCTTTCTCTGTTGCAACGTAGGCGTAATCGACATCATTTGCAATGAACCATTCTTCTAGTCTGCGCACTAGCCTTAATCCAATCCCTTTTCGCCTGTGAGCAGGTGCAACTCTTAATCCTAAAACATAACCCACCTTCGCCAAATCCTTGGGAGGTTTATGAATGGTGGCAAGCTTTATGGAGCCTTGGATGACACCAACAAGTTCATTCCTGAACAGGGCTACCTATCAAAAAAGCAAAAAAACGTAATATAAATATAAAAAAAAACATGTTGCATTTTTAAGATAAGACATCAGATCTAAAAGAAGTGAAATGAAAATCAGAAGGAAAAGTGATAATAATAAGTACCAGCATCTTATACACCGGACTATTTCTGATTCTACAGATGGGGTCACCCAAAGTGTCTGTGAAGAGAACTACTCCCTCAGTTGGGCCTACCTCACATCTTCTCTCGAGATCTTCTACTCGAGCTCTATCCTTTTGCACATTGTATTTACGTATAACTAGCTCACTCCCATATCCCATTCTCAAACCATAAGCTATACTATCACTAACATAACCAGAACCTAGCTACATATACTAGTTGGATGGATGGATCATGTACGAGATGATGGCAATTCGCGCTTCTCAAGTAAAAAGCGGAAAGGACATGAAAACTCATGAGAAGAGGGAGATCAAATCATGAAATAGAAAGTTAATATTTGCTTAAACATATTTGGCCTTGGACGTGGATATATAGAAAATGGTTTACGAAATAACTCGTATGGTGCAATTCCCTCTGGAATCAACATCAACACTAGGGTTCAACATCATTAGTAGACAAAAGGTGGTTAATAATGATAATAATAATGTGTCCTGTTATCTTCCCACTTGCACAAAACATAAATCACAAAATTTGAAAAAAAAAAGAGGTGGATGTGGTCTTTGGTATTAAGCTTTTACCACCGTTAACCTAATTTTAAAGCCACATCCACGCTTCCATAACCTCAGCCTCACGCCATTGTCCACACCTAAGCATTTGGTATCGTTGGCCGACCCCCTATTTATTGATCACCCAACTCGCTAGCCTCCTTTATCTAAACCAAGCCCTCGAACACTATTTGTCTCTCTAGTACTGCACTTTGTTCTATTCTGTCGCTATCAATCAAACTTTGCTAAATTAATTACTTAAATAATTATTTATCTACAGCTTAAAAATAGCAACATATTATTACTAATTTAAACATTGTGGAACTATAAATAAAGCTTTACATGAACAGATAGCAATTGCTGTATAAATACACGTAGCCCACAAACCCACCTGACAGTTACTGTAAGGTAACAATAGGCAAGCATCTTCAATCTTCCAATCCAATCATAGGTTTAGAACAATAAGTTGATTATTTAATATTTCAACCTCCGGTTTAGATTGCGTGGTCCGCTACGTGTACGCTGGATAGTGCATGGTATCAACATATGATTTAAGTACGGCGATGGAGTTAAATTAATGAGATGAGAGGGAAGTTTGTTAGCCTTTTTAGCTTTTGGGAAGGGGCAAAGTCCCTTTCTGCTCACAGTGAAGTCATTGTTTTCGCACTATAGACAACATTAAACTGATCATATTAAAATTAAATTTACGTTTATTGTAGTGGGCAATGGTGGTCCACCCCTCTTCAGGACACTTAGATTCGAAAGGGAAAGTGATAGCCCCACTTAAGCCATGACTCGCTTTCAACTAGTTAAGCTGAATTATTATGAAGGTTAATCATAACTCTTCCTTAACTTGCCCTACGCGCGCTCGTGCGAGAGAGACACCCACCATGTGTAGTGTATAGGAAGAGAGTATCGGCACTCATCTCCAACCACCGAATTGATTAACTACTTTCCTGTTAATGTTTTGCGTCCGATTGGATCAAAATCAAGGAGGAGCTTATCAATTGTGGTTAGTAGATTGCCTTCAAGGACACTAATTTAATGTCATCAAATCAAACAAATATCAAAATGGACGGGAATCTTCAGAAGCAATATGATAATTAAACACTCCATTGGTCAACAGTGACTAAGATATGAATTTCCAAGGAACTTGCTCCTCAATGAAGTCCTAACCATTTCATGCGAATTTGAATTGTGGATTTGTTGTTCATCTTAATCATTCTTCCCATGTTATGACTGTTTTCCTGTTGATAACTTATTTGATTTTTATTAGTATATTTTGACTTCTAATAAATTAGTAGTTTTGGAGTACCAGTAATATAAAGTTTGTCTGAATTATTATGTTAAAAGAAAGGGTTGTTCATTTATTTTGGGAATTATGATGTCCATTTCTAGCAATTTGTAATAATTCTTCCATTTATTGTATAATCATATGACTGTTTACTTGAATATATATATACTTGTTGTCAAGTACTAGCAATTTAAAGTTTGTCTAAATTATTATGTTAAAAGAAAGGGTTGTTTATTGATTCTTGGAATTATGATGTTCATTTCTAACTATTTATAATAATTATTCCATTTATTGTGTAATCATATGAATGTTTACTTGAATATATATAAACTTGTTGTCAAGTAAGATTAGGCAGGACACACCAACTCTTGGTGGTCCTTAAAACCTTATTTCATAATCCGGATCTTATTATTAGGTACTTATATTGTGGACTGTATAATTTTTCGATCTTTGCCTTTTTACATTGATTTACTAGGTCTTTTTTTAGTTGTATAGACTATGTTGTTTTTCTTTAAATATGGTTGATGAATATTACTAGGCGTTTAGTTTGAGCACGGAGTTGGCTATAGATATGAGTATAATAGTAGAAGGGGATGAGGATGGGGATGAAAAATAAAAAAATGATGTTTGGTTTGTAACTTGGGTTTCTGTATTAATACCAATAATATTGTTTGGTTTGTTGCATTAATGGGAATAAAAGATAATATAATACCATTTTTACCCTCAATAAAAATAAAAATAATTTATCCTTTATATGTTTATCGGGGCTATCTCTATACGTTTAACTTACAGGAAAAAAAATTAATCAGTTCCCATATAGAGACGTAGAACAAAAAATTCCTTTGTTGATGAGGCGCAATAAGGCAGGATGGGAGATCACAAGGAATAAGGATGGCAATTTCGGCCCAGTCTATCCCGCTCGGTCCAACCAGTCCGTTTCGGCCCGGCCCAGCCTGTTTTTGGCCCAGATTGGCAAGGCCACGGGCAGGCCATGGTCCGCTGGGCCGGGCCACGGGTTAAACGTAGTTGGCCCTCGCGAGCTAAAGCCTGGCCTGCGGTCCACTTATTTTGTCCAAAACGACGCCATTTTGTATTTATATATATATATATATATATATATAAATGGGCCGTCCCGACCCGGTCAGGTCCCCCCATAGCTTGGCGGGCCAAGGACCGGCCAGCCAGCCGGTAAGCAAAGCCAAGGGCCAGCCCGTGGCCCGGCCCATAGGGGCCACTGGCCGACTTGGCCTGCCCTTGACTCAGGCCCAACCCGGCCCGGCCTATTAACATCCCTAGTAAAGAATTGAGAGGCGATACGGAAGTAAAGAGGATGGTAGGGCAAAGGTTAGGGATAAAAGGGTAAAAAATAAACATGATAAAAACTTAGATTGGAATGAAAACTCGATACCCACCCCTTTGGTGGGTTTAGTAGATTCTCAAATTTAATGGAATAAATATATTCTCCTGGAATTGAAAACCCCAAAACAAACACTATTTTTTACAATTATTCCATTCCTTCGTTCCCAAACCCTCAAACCAAACACCCCCTTACTTAATCAATTAATAGTATCATTTAAATCTAATGTCGGATTGAATGCAGGTGATTCACGTGAGACCTGGTTTACCCAAGAAGAAGAATATTAAGACTGCACCAAGCAGCTTAGTACCGACACAACTGCAATCGTGGTACTGTCAACTTCTTGGAAGTGTAGCTGATGAGCCATCTGCTCGTACACAGCCAGAAGATCACATATACCTGCCCCTTGTAAGCCTACTCCAATACTAAGAGCTGTCACATCTGCACCTATTACTCATCCTAGAGATAAGTATCTACAACTTTTGAATATGCGACGCAATATTAGTTCTCCATCAACTTCTCAAGAGATGCCTCCAGTTTCTT
>JANQBM010000008.1:27161225-27181503 GCA_025594535.1 Erythroxylum domingense
TTTAATCATTAATCAAAATTTCTATTTAACCAAATTAAATATATATTATAAATATTTAATTATTAAAATTTTCTGACAGTTATAATTTAAATATAATGAAAATATTTTAAAAAATTTAATCAATAACTTTAGCGACATGACATCAACAATTCCATCGATACATGTCTATAATATATACCGACGGAGAACAAATTCCGTCGGTAATGGTTAAGCTTATTTACCGATGACAACTTTGTTACTGTCGGTAAAGTTACCGATGTTATTAAACATTCCGATGCTAAATTTACATACGGTTAAGGAAGTTAACGTTGGTAATTTACGGACGGAAAATTTGTGACGGGTGACACATTTTCATTAAAATTACCGATGGTAACTTATTTTTCAATGCTAAATTTACTGAAGGAAATTTCTTTACCATCGGTAAATTTAGCTACGGCCGAATCTATGACATTTTTGTCTATCAGTATATTCCGTCGGTAATATTGAATACCGATAAAATATTTATCTTTTTCGTCGGTATTTTTCATCTCTAAATGACTGTTTTCTTGTAGTGTATAATGTTAGAAAAAGATTGGTGAATGTATGATTGATGAATTTAGAATGATCACATTTCTTTGAGGTAAAAGCCTAAGTGCAAACAAGACATATATAAGTTATAATGTTTGAATGATCATGACTTGTGATTAAGGATACATACCTGGGAATAGTCAATTGAGCATGCATTGTACATGACACATATATATATGTGCATGTCTGAATATTTATAAGATTGATCGACTTAGTAATGTGTACAAAATGGGTGTGTATTGCATGATTTAAATGCTCAAATCGAGCGCTAGTATCCAGACATTACCGATTCATTGAGGCAATAGCTTATTTGGAGCTTACTGTGAGTCAACCTAGATGTTTTCTCCCTATGATTGATTTGTTTCTTTTTAAATTTTAGTTATTAAACTGTTATTGATGTGGTTGAGATAATCCCAGACATTTATGGTCTGAGGAGTTTGATAATTGAGATTGTATTGGAAGTGTTTCCTAATTGAATGTGAATCGAGAAAAATATGTGTACTCAACAAAATGTTGAATGCTGAACTTAGATCTAGTGAATATGTGAAAATGACTGTACACCATGAGTGAAAGATCTTGATAGCATATTTTGTGAATTGATGCATTTCATCACATTGATATGCATGATCAAATAAAGGAGTTATGACTAGTGTAACCAGTGAAAAAGAGCTTAAAGTTTATAAATGTGCATAAAGAGCCACAGGCTCAGTATTTAATGAGCTCGGTATCTATAATAGGTATGAGATAGTTATTAATGAGATCGATATCTACAATAGATATGAGACAATAAAAAGGCGCTTAGTCACAACAAAGTAACAATGAAGGTGGAGTCACATGTCTATAATCATTTGGAAATATATATCTTTACATTTTTTGTGTGAAAGATTGCAATGAATTACTGAATTGTGATGACATAGTGATATGCAGTAATTGTGTACATATTAATGAGATGACTGATTGAGATAAGTGATCAGGTTATTCATAAATGAGTATATTAAATGCAAAGTGACATTCAATATTTGATGATATGATTTGTTTGTGAATTGACTTGTGAATTGCCCTTGTGTTTGATATAAGTGAGCACATCAATGATGGTTCGCTAACTGAGCTCGTAAAAATCATCAAAATTACAAATGTTGATTTTCAGGTACTAGAGTGAGACCTTGTTTCTAAGATAGACTAGTAGAAGTCTAATACTGCATTTTTGGAAATTAAGAATGACTCAAAGGTCTGGTCATCTGACATTGAGGAGTTAGATCTAATACTTTTGTATATTTTCTCATTCCATTTAGAACATTCTATAAAGAGTGGTAAACTCTCAAATGTCTTGTATATTGTATATAAGGATTATGTAGTGAAATGTTACAGTGTAAATTATTTTTTGTGAGTGAAATGAGAATTTGATCTTTTGATTATTTATGTTATGTATGATGCCATATAAGTGAAAGTTATTGCTCTAACATGCAACTTTCATAGAGTATGTTCTTAAATGTCCTCAAGATTTTCAGGTATGTACTCTGTAGAGGTGGGGTGTTACAACTAGCTCTCTAAATATTGGTTAACTAGTCCCGAGTAAGCAATGCAAAATTAACTATGTGACTTTATATGTAGTGTACTGTAAGTTAAAGAAACTTATGGTGGGCTATGTTAAGTAAGGAAAGTCATGAAAATAGTGACTTATATTTCAGTATTAAATTTTTCATGAAAATAGTGACTTATTTTTCAGTATTAAAGTTTTCAGAAAATTTATTGCTATTACTATTTATTGATTAAGGAAAATGAAAAATGGAAATTTTTATATAATGAGTTTAATTTAGAAAAGCATTTTGAAATAGTTTTTCAAAAGAATTGAAATTGTGCTTTACGAAATGTTATATTATTACAAGATTTGACGATGCACAAATAAATTGTTATGGAAAATGTTTTATCATGAGCTTTATGATTGTATGGAATATTGCTGTTATATTATTATGAAAAGTTAAATTTTTTTGTAAACTGATTACACTCACTGAGCTTGTTTAACTCACCCTTATTTTTATGTTTTAAACAAACCAACCCAGGTAGGTGTACAGGTGTTGCAGTTATTAGGACTCCGCCTCAAGATTAGTTGTATTGTCAAGTGCTACTGTGCTTGTGTTATTTTTCTATGTACATTTGTGTAAAAAATGGATGTTTATAAAAGCTTTTAAATGAAATGCATGAATATGTTTTAGCTTTTAAAAGTTTATTGTAGTGACTGTTGAGAATTTTTTGATTGGGATGCTTGTGAGTGGACTTAAAGTCTAAAATTTGTAGTTGAGAAATTGGTGTAAATATAGAAGTGTTTTCAAAATTTATAGGGCTTTTAAAAATTTTGGGAATGTCAAAATGCAGTCGTTATGCTACTCAAAATTTCAATAAAATGATAAAAAAGTTCCCACTATTTTTCACACTTTTAATTATTAAAGTATAAAAAGGTTTTTAATAGTTGACAGCTTGGCTTTATGAGAAAGCTTCGGTTAAGTCATATATTGATTGGAGGGCTATCGTGGGGTTTCTTGGAGGCCTCCACTCGAGTTCTAGAAGGGTAATTCTAGGATGGGTCCTTTTAAGTGGTGTTAGAGCTTGTTTTCAAATAGGGTTGTCTCTATACATGTTATGATTCCATAATGTATTTTTACGTTGTTTTTATGAACCAAGCAACCAAAAAGTTTTATTATTTTCCATGCATTTAAGTTTCCAAAAAAATTTCCAGTGTTATATGGTTTATCTTTAAGTTCACAGCATAATGCATCAACGAAACCTTAGGGACCCCAAAGCCACACTAGAATCTCTAGCACTTGAAGTACCTTCAGCTCGGGAGGCTGAGCACAGAGATGATTTAGTAAATGTTTTTCCTTATGAATCAAACCTATTTAGAATGGTTAAGACTGGCAAAACTATCAGTGGAATTTGTTTTTACCTTGAGTGAACCACAGGCAACGACGATTTGCCAGCCTTGGGAGGCCTTAGTAGTATTAGGAAGTTTGATCGAGCATATTTGTAAGTTAGGAATAAAATAATTTCAAAAGTTCCCCAATTTGGTTATATCGGGATAAGAATAATAAATTTAGATGGCTTAGTGATAGAAGGATGAGATGAGAAATATCATATAGTCAGAGGTTAGTTAAACCACCTACAATGCCCAAAGACTTCTGAAACACTAGGAGCTCAATACCAAGGGGTAGCTAATGTGGAAGGAGACCATTTGCATAGGCTAGGGTAACTGCAGTAACCTAACAGGATGCTGAGGATACATTTGATATGGTGATAGGTACTGGTAGTGATGAATATGTTAAGATTGACCCCAGAACTATGCACTCGTATGTGCTAAAAGATTTTGTTAGATAGATTAGTGTGAAGATGGAGTTTTTAAAGTGCTATTTGATAATAACTACTTTCGCTAAAGCTACATCAGCAGCGTAGAATGTTCAGAGAGGTAATTACATAGTAGTTAGAATTAGAAGCTCTCTAATGAGTTGATCTTATTAGAAATCCATAACTATGAAGTCATACCAGAAAGGAAATTAAGTAATAGTACATTATGTTGATATGGATTGCTCATAAAGGAGAATAAGATTGGTACATAAAGAAAGTTCAATAAGTATTTAGCAGAAAATGTAGAATGCTCCCATCTCTTAGCATATCAGCCATGATCATTAGAAAGTACTAAGAAATTACTGTACAAGTTATTTAGTTATGTGAATTAATAATTATAGAAGTTTATAAGGTTATTTAGCATTTTAATGTTGGAAAAGCAATTTGTGAATATATTTGGAGGATGAAATTGCTTATTACGATTGAATTAATTGAGGATTATTTATTCATATGAGTAATTGGTGAATGATTTTTGATATGTTTAAATGTTATGACCTTATGGAGTGACTGATTAGAATAAATATCAATCTTAGCATAAAATTTTGTTTTTATGGGCAAGTTTATGTTTGATTGTAAGGTGATTTGGGAATTAGAACAAAGTAATGTTACAGATGACATTGTGATGGAATCTTTAATCAAGACTGATGATTGAACAATATTTTTGGGAGCAATGATTAGTTTGATGTAAGCTTTTAACTGTGCATATATTAGTATATCGATTTTAAGTATTGAACATTTATTATTTTAAATTTCTTTTTATGTAAGTCAATTGTTATATTTCTTGAAAATCAAATGACTACACATGGTAGTAAAATTTTCAACGAAATTGTAGTGATAAGTTTTGATCCATAATGGATAATTGTGTCAATAGAACTTAGAGGTATTATTTTACAAATAAATATAATTGATGATTAGGAGAATGATAAGAATTATGCATGAGAGCTTTGAACAAGTGTGACATGGAGATTTTGGATAACTAAAAAATTTTAGTAACTAATAAAGTCTCAGATTAAGTTCTGAGGTACCTGAAATCACATCAGTGTTTTGTAGTATTAAAAATGGAAAATTAAAGATGGTGTTATTGAACATCAGAGTTGCACAATGAAAGTATAAGGTATACTCCCCATTTGAAGAGATTGAGGTTTGATAAGCTCAAAATTGCATTATAAGATAGTAACATTTGAACTCTGAGGTAATTAAATGGTTTTTACGTGAATAGGATATTATATTAGTGTCTTACGATATGATCTTAAATAATTGATTTTCTTCCAAAGAATATGATGGTAAATGAAAAAGGTACAATAAATAGTTCATAAATGGTTATAATTTGGGATTCGAATGCCAAGGAGTCTATGTGAGGCATAAGAAATATAAGAAAAATATGATTGAGTTTTGTTTATAATTAGATACAATTAGAAAGGAAATGTTTATTAGTCAGAAGTATATGAGAACAATTATTTTGTGGAGAATCCCAATCAAAGTTTCATTACTAGTAATCTACGTAAATATGAATCGTGATAGTGTTAAATGGATGGTTTCATATATGGTAAAGTTAGCAAAGTTGTGACTAAATTGATTATTAATGAGAAATCGAAAGCAATGATTTCAGCAAAGAAGTTTCATGTGGAGATAAGTTGCAAATTCGTAGGGCATTTTATTGAGAGGTAAATTACATTGGTGATAGGTCAGGAATTGCGTATACTAGTCGTGGTCACACTTAAGACAGAAATTCTAGATTAAGTCACTCGCCAATTTGCACTATGCATATGAGGAACACGAAAAGGCATTATATCTTGAAAGTGCATTATGATCGAAAAGGTATGAAAAGGGTGATAACAAGGTATATGTTTAAATGCTTCTTAAATCAACAAGTCAAGGCTGAGAGCCAAAGAACCAAAAATAAAATGCTCAGTCACTCCCTATTCGGGAATGGAAATGGAAACATATTATGAGGGATTTTATGATAGCAATTGTCTGAATCTAAACGAATATGATAGTATATGGGAGATAAAGGATCAAATAAAAAATTCTGCCCATTTCCTAACCATTCAAGGTAGGTATCCTCTTGACAGATTAATCAAGTTGTAAGTGATTGGACGTATATAGTTACGTAGAGTTCTGGTATATGATGATGAGATATATAAAAGAAAATTAGTTGGGCTGAACTAGTTCTGATAACCCAAAATAAGATCAAAAGTATATGGGTCAAAGTGATAATACCTAAAATCGATAGCAGAGCTAAGTTTGGAAATGGAGGAAGAATTTGGAGTTAAAGTTAAAAAATCAAAGAATTTTTGCGAATATCATCATGGAAAGGAATAGTTTGTTTTAGACAATGTGACAAGTTAAGCCCACAATATGTTGGTCCCTATAAAGTGATTGATAGAGTGGAAGCATGAAGAATGGATACAAAGTCAAGATTCATATTGTTTAGATGACTAAATTTGTTTAAAATTTTGAAGACGAAATTTCTATAAGGAGGAGAGAATTTGTATTATCCCAGTTCGATAATTGTACTCTATAATGTACTTTACATGCATTTTATAAAGTATGTTCTATTTATGGTGTCCTAGAGTAATTAAAGCATTTAAATGTAATATTCAGGTTATAACAGAGATCACAAATAGATTAGAGACGGTTCTGGACTCGACTGAAAATTTCTCAGAAAAATTCTAAAAACTCTAAAAAGATATGGAATATGTCTAAATGAACTTTAAAAGCATCGAAATGCACTTTGAGGATTTAGGTGATATTTTCCAATGAAATCCGGATGATTTCTAGATGAATAGTGAATTCGGGTGGTAGTATTTTTGGATGAATACTAATGAATATTGAATGCAGGTGAATAGTATTTTTGGATGAATAATGACTTTGGGGACCTAACCTCGAAAATTTGAAACATACCCAAAATAGGTATTAAAGTTTAATGATACTAAAACGGTTCAAAAATAAGGTCAATCAAATGAATTTTGAAAGTTCCGAAAGTTTAGGGTTAAAATGCCCATTTTGGGAAATAATGAGTATTGGAGATTTTAAACCCATTCGAAATCTTTTAAAGCATTCAATCAATAGGTATTGGCCCTAATTCGAGTATTTTATGGTCAATTTGATGATAAGGCAATTGTGGAATATTTTCGAAATTTAATTCAATTAGTTAGTGAATTAAATGCATTAAAGGGCAATTTGGTCTTTTTATATTCATTAAAGGCGATCTAGTATTTTCACAAGAAGTTAGTGGAATGAGGAGTCATTAGAAGAGAACCAATTAAATGTGACAAGTGGCATGGGTAAAAGTGTAAATATGAGACATTTTGGTAAAGTTGTAATTATAAGATGTTATTAAAGAAAAAGGTATAATTATAATGAAAATAGGGGCAAAATTGTAATTTAACAAAGCCTTCATCTTCTTTAAACGTTGGTGGCTGGCCTTTAATGAGAGAAATGTAGAGAAAGAGAGAAAAAAGAAAAGAAAAGAGAAAGGAGAAGATAGAGTATCGACTATGGCCATAGAGGAGTGATCCAAACCATTTTTCATGCTCTTCTACCTCCAATCAAGCATCTAACAAGATTTCATAGCTATCTAAGTGAAGAGGAAGAAGAAAATGGATAGGTAAGCTTACTTATGTTGTTGAAAAAAAAAATTGATTTGTTGGATTATAGGTTAGATTTGGTTTTGATGGTGTAAACTTCACCCTTTTGTGAAAATGTCATGGGAGTGAATTTGGATTAGTTTTAAGTGTTAGAAATCAAATGAAATTGAATTGGAAAAGTTTAATGTATAATATGTTAAGTTTATCCTTAAAGGCATTTTTTGTATAAAATATGGTTATGAAGTAAAAACCATGTAAATGTGATTAAGGATGTGGAGTGTATGTGGAAAGTAAAGAAGTGGACATGGTTTATGGTCTATTTAATTGAAAAATGTATTAAGGAGTTGAATGTATTAGTATTAGGTTTTCAGATCAAAAACGAAGCCAATTGAAGGGTTTCAAAGTGGTGAAAATGAAACTAGAAAGTAGTGAGTGTATTTTAACTGTTTTATACGACTTAATTCATTATAAAAGAATTGATGACTTGTGAGTGTTCTTTAAATTGAGTTTATGTAAATAGTTTTCATTTGATCATAAAATGAATATTTATACTGAGTTTTGTGCAAATGATATTTTACAAGTGAATAGTGTTAACATAAGTTTATGCTTTGGCACTATATGAATTTTAAATTGAAAGTTAAATTTTATATGATCGGGAGTTACATTGAAATATTTCAATTATGAATCCTCCCATACTTAATTTAGAAAATAAGATGAATTGTAAATGTAAGAGTTGCTTTTGCCTATGGTACATCGTTAGGCTTTATACATGTTATTATATCGGTATATTTATAACGGTTAACCTATAATGGCTAGGTGATGTAGAACTAGCTCCATAAATAGTGGTTAACTAGTCACGGGTAAGCAATGTAGAACCAACTCTATAAATAGTGGTTAACTAGTCACGGGTAAGTGATGTAGAACCAGCTTTGTGACTTGTTATGAGTAATCGATGCAGAACCAGCTCTGTGACTTTGTGCCTAGTGTACCGTATAGTAAAGAAACTTGTGGTGGGCTATGTTGAGTAAGGAAAGTCATGAAAATAGTAATGCCATCCCTATTTATGTTAAAAGTGATTTGAGAGGTACCGTATCGAACCAATGCTAATGATTGGCTTATTTTTTAGTATTAAAGTTTTTAAAAAACTTATTGTCACCACTATTTATTGATTAAGAAAATGGGAAATGGAAACTTTTATGTGATAAGTTTAGTTTAGAAAAGCATTTCGAAATAATTTTTAAAAATTGAAATTATACTTTATGAAATGTTATAATATTACCTGATTTGATGATGCACAAACAACTTGTTATGGAAAATGTTTTACCAAGAGCTTTGTGATTGTATAGAATATTGTAGTTGTAGTGTTATGAAAATTTCAAATTTCTTGTAAATTGATTACACTCGCTGAGCTTTTTTAACTCACCCTTATTTTTATCTTTTTTAAAAAAACCACCCCAAGTAGGCATACAAGTGTTGTAGTAATTAGGGCTTTGCCTCAAGATTAGTTGTATTGTTAGGTGCTGCTTTGCTTGTGTCATTTTTCTATATACATTTGTGTAAAGAATGGATGTTTATAAAAGCTTTTAAATGAAATGCATGAATATGTTTTAGCTTTTAAAAGTTTAATGTAGTGACTATTGAGAATTTTTTGTTTTTGTTATGATTGCAGGTTTAAATTTTTATAAAAAAATAATTCCAATAATTCCAATAATCATGCAATTAATTCCAATAATCAAATTCGGAAATATAAACAAGATAGCAATTGTAACACCCAATCACAAAACAACCTAAAAGCTACCAATTGAGAGAAAGGAGATTTTTTTTCCAACTTTAATAAAAACCTAATTGATTGTGAATTTATTAGATTACCGGTTCTAGATTATTCTCTCTCGAGTTATAATCATAAATCCTAATCAGATTATGAGAAATTGCAACCTCTCGATTCACAATTTATGCCAAACCTATTAGATCTTAAATTGTCCAAAAAACTGCCAAAAACTTATACAAGATCTCTCATTACACAAATTTATTGGTTTGATTCAATTTTTGATCGATTAAATTACCTAACTCTCGTTAGCCCAATTTAATGATTTTCACTCAGTTGACCCTCTCTATTTATTATTGAATTATGAAGTGTAGAAATTAAATCATAAACAATCCAGTAAAACCACGACAATCAAATTTCATTAATATCAAAATTCTCGAAGGTGAGTTTAGACAAGTCCTCAACATTCAAAAAATCTATCATCTATGACTATCTCAAACTCTATACAGTCATAAAGAATGAAATAAAACCAGAAATAAACTTAGAATGGAATAACAAAGGTAGCAACGGCAAGAAATCTCCTGTTCTGGGAAGTACTTCACGTATGCTTCATCTCCACGTTTCTCTTCCTTCGTTTCCTTCCTCAATCTCTCGATAAAGCTCTCTAGGGCTAGGGATTGTGGCTGATGCACAAGCTCTCATCTTCTATTCTTTATGTTCTTTAAATACCTTGGCAGTCCTAGGGTTTTTCTGGGGTCAAAACTGTCCAAAATATCTCTTGAAACTTGAATTTTTCTCTTATTTATGCGTCTGCCAGACGCAGCCCACGATCGTGACCCCGCTTGCTATGATTGTGGCCATCATCAAACCTTTCTGTCACAATCGTGGGCTGGGCAGAGTCTTCTGTCATGATCGTGGCCTATTGTGCCATGATCATGGGCCACGGTTTCAGCCCGAAAGTCTCCGAAACTTCTTTGTTCTTTGATGATGGCCCTGAAGCACTAACAAACACATCGAGATACCTCAAAAACATAATATTTAAGCTTAAAGACTTACACTAACCTATAAAAACACTTAAACATATAAACTAGTACAATTTTAACCTAAACACACACTAAACACTCAAATTAACACTTAATACATAATAAATTAAACTCTAAAACATGATGCAAATCACACCTATCGACATCCCCACACTTAAACGTTTGGATGTCCTCAGGCAAACAAAGCAGAAAACACATAAAAAACACACAACACATAATGCAATAATGAGACAATGACTTTTACTTCATGAAATAAATTTAATCTTAAACACAATCACTTGAGTTATATTAAATCATTAACATGCTAAATCTGTGTCTAGGGGCTTTGAACTAAATATACAAATTAATCGAGTTCTAAGTGTTAATTTATTTACCCTTTTCAATTGCACACACACATTAATAATTCTTTAGTTATTCATACTCTATAACTGTTCCTAAGTATATTTTCATGAAAAGTCAAGCTTATTACAAGTCTGGTAGGCTTTTAATAGAAAACACATTTTTTTAAATTAATTTATAGAATAAGGACTTAGTCTTTTTACGCGGAGGCAAACATTGGTAATGAATGTCGATTTGGTTACTCGATTAAGTTATGTTTTTATTAGGCTGCTTGGTTGTAATGTCATCATAGCTTTTTGACGTGGAGACACACATTTGTGATGCGTGTCGATCTAGTTACTCAGTTATATCACATTCTCAACTAGCTACTAGCTCTATTCATAACCTAAAAGCAAAATAGTTATTTATTTAACAAACATTTTTTATTTATTATTTTTTTATTGCCTACTTTGTTGTTTTAGCTACTCATTTCCATTAAAAAAATACTAGTAAAGCTACTTAAGTTGAAAGGTCTCAAATTATGAATGAATGTGGCAATTTAGAGGGTGTTAAACTTACACTAAATCCTAGTTAATCTGTATATTTATCTAAATACCCTAATTCACTAATTTTGCGAGCTAATAATTCTACACAACCTAATAGACTATGTTTAAAATTAATTTAATTTCACTCCATCTAAGCCATTGACACATTCAAACAATTCATAAAATGAAACCAAACAACTACCATACTATATGCAAAATCGCATATAAAGGAAAACATATAACTCTCCCCACATTTGAACAACACATTGTCCTCAATGTGAGAAGGGGACAAACAAGCGCATAAAAGAAAAGAAAAAACAAAACTTAAAGTAAGCAGAAAATAAATAAAAATTAAAAAAATAAAAACTAATTTGAAAAAGAAAAATGGGTTAGACAGACCATGCAAAGACATCCTTGTATTCTTTCAAAAGGTCAATCAGGCTTGTTCGTTCTTCGAGAGTCAAATCAAAGTGGTTCCTATCCCTAAACTCTTGCGATCATCTATGGTCCCTAATGGAGATGGAGAAGGGGATGGTGTTGGAAGTGAAAATTGAACACCCTATGACTCGAAATATCGATTGATTTGACGAATATCCCAGCTTTGGCATCGATGGGTTCGGGCCATCCCCTTCATCATTTTGGTGTGCTCTGCCAGTGTATCAGTAACTGTCTTATTGGTTGAATAGATTGCCTCCAGGACTTTCTTCCACCCTTGATCTTCAGCTTCTTCCTCTTCCTCAAACTCTTCACTGGTTGAGTCCTCTTCTACCTACTAAGGCAGTGCTGAACTCAAACTCACCTGAATGGCCCTAATCTTCACATGTGTCTTTTGGCTGACATCCTTGAGTTCCATGTTGTAGTACTTAGGGATTTCAGCTCACTATAAATGGTGATGGTTTAAGAAGTTAGGGAGATGGACAGTTAACCTATTACGGTCCACGCCATAATATTCAGCAATGGCAGACACTAGTACCCCATACCTAAATTGTTTCTCCTCTTACACTGAGTCACAACAATAATATTTAGCACATATGTGGATGTGCATATTGAAATGCAATGGTCTATGCACCACGACATAAAGAGTTCCTTTGTGGAACGCTTGTTGATTTTTGAATTATAAAAAATCAGCTGACGCAAGAATTATGTAGCAATAAGTGCTTGTGGGAATTTATTATGTTGTTGTAACCATTCTTAGCATGAAATTGCTCTATTCCAGTGAGTTCATTCCAATATTGAGAAGGAGAAAAATCATCATGCTTATCGATAATGGAGGATTCAGGGAATCCACACATATCACAAATGATTTCTATATTCAGTTCATAAACTCTTCCTCTCAATCTCAACCACAATTCGTTGGGGTTCCTAGGGTTATAGGATAGGGAAGTGAAAATTTCCAAAGTGAGCTCCTGGTAGACAGGAAATTGGAAACGTATAAATTGGGCCCACTAGATTCTTTCAGCTAGGTTGTCTACCCTCTCGCACAATTCTAACCTATTAAGCGTTTTAAAATCAAAATATTAAAGAACTACTACTTGTCTAGCATTTAAGGACTAGAAACGAATATCTTTCTCCTATCTGTAGATCAGGAAGGGCACTTCGGAGTCTGCTGCTTTATTTCTTCTCCATATCCCGTAAATTGATTTCGTCATAATTGCTCCTGTTTGTCTAATTGCTTAATGCGTGACATATTTCTTGGAAATTAGGTAGAATTTGGAAGAAATTTAGAGGTTTGAAATTTTGTAGAGAGATGTGAGAGTTTTTGTAGCTTTCAATTCTAGAGAGATAAAGTAAAAAAGAAAGTGAATGTCTCATTCTCACTCTAAGATGCCGTGATGTGTCTCTACTTTATGCCCCAAAATATGTTTTAATTTAAAAACGAAAGATAGTGGAAAAGCCTTAGACTAAAGAACTAAACTAATTGCTTCCCTAGCAATAGCGCTAAAAACTTGATCGTAGGTTCTAATATGACAAATTTTTAATTTTTTTAAACCTCGATATTCCATAAGTGCAGGGATCGTTCACGTTGTACGTAAGGTGTCAATCCCACTAGGAGGGTTAATCTAATCCTAAAATCTAACGTTAAACTCAATTCACAATAATTTAAAATAAACAAAACTAAACAAGAAATTATTCAATCACACAACTAATTCCAATAATTGAATTCCAAAATATAAACAAGATAGTAATTGTAACACCCAACGACAAAACAACCTAAAAACTACTAATTGAGAGATAGGAGATTTTGTTCCGACTTTAATAAAAACCTAATTAATTGTGAATTTATTGGATTACTAGTTCTAGATAGTCCTAGGGTTGATTATTCTTTCTAGAGTTATAGGCTTGGTTCGGGGGAGTGGTGGCGGTTGATAACCTACTAAAATCAACCTGTTGAAATGATAAGTACTTATTCTTAATAAGTACTTATGCATTTGGGATTGCTATTTTGGTAACTACTAAAATGTGAAAATAGGTGTTAGGCGAGTGCGGTTGTTGTTGTTGAAAAGAGATAAAATGACTAAAAAGCCTATTGATTTAATAAACTATTAATTTTTGTATAAATAATTAAAAATATATTATTAGTCGTATAAATTTAAAATTATAAATAATAAAAAATTAAATTAAATTAAGAAAAATATAAATAAAATAAATTTAATAAATAAAATATTTCACAAAAAATATTATTAGTTATATAAATATAAATTATAAATACTTTGAACTTGCTTTCTATTAGTTGAGGGTATAATGGAAAATAATAATTATCAGAAGGTTATTAATGGAAAGTAGAATTCCTACCACATAAGCACTTTCGTACCGTAACCCTCTTTCTGTTTATCAATTTCTACGGTGGCACTGCACTTTCCCTTAACCTTTAATTGTCACCCGCATATCCAAACATGTGACTGCATTTGGAAACTGTGGTGAATAAGTACTTATCCCCACCGCACCACAGATCCAAACGCAATCATAATCATTAACCCTAATCAGATTATGAGAAATTGCAACCTCTTGATTCACAATTTATCCCAGACCTAAATTAGATCTTAAGTTGTCTAAACAAAACTACCAAAAACTTAAGCAAGATCTCTCATTTCACAAATTTACCAGTTTGATTTAATTTTTGAATGATTAAATTACCTAACTCTTGTTAGCCCAATTTGGTAATTTTCACTCGTTCTCTCTCTTAATTTGTTACCGAATTATGAAGTGAAAAAATTAAATGACAAATAATCCAATAAAAGAACGACAATCAAATTTCATTAATATCAAAGACAAAATTTCCAAAGTTGAGTTTAGACAAGTCCTCAACATTCAACGAATCTATCATCTATGGTTATCTCAAATTCTGTACAATCCTAAAGAACGAAATAAAATTAGAAATAGATTTAGAATGAAATGACAGAGGCCACAATGACGGAAAACCTCCTGTTCTAGGAAGTACTTCATGTAGGCTTTATCTCTATGTCTCTCTTCCTTCATTTCCTTCCCCAATCTCTTGATAAAGCTCTCCAGGGTTCAGGGTTGTGGATGATGCAAAAGCTCTCATCTTCTGTTCCTTATGTTCTTTAAATACCTTGCAGCCCTAAGGTTTTTCTAGGGTCACAATGGTCCAAAACATCCCTTGAAACTTGACTTTTCGTTTTGTTTGTGCATCTGCTCGAAACAGGACACTATCATCGCCATCATCAAACCTTTTCCACGATCATGGGCTGGGGCAGAGTCTTTTGTCACGTTCGTGTCCCTTAGGCCATGATCATGGTCTGTCTCATATGTTTTTGTCACAATTGTGGCCTATTGTGCCACGATCATGGGCCATAGTTTCGATCCGAAAGTCTCTGAAACTTCTCCGTTCTTTGACGTTGGCCCTGAAACACTAATGAACACATCAAGGTACCTCAAAAACATAATATTTAAGCTCAAAGACATATATTAACCTATAAAAACACTTAAACATATAAACTAACACAATTCTAACCTAAACACACACTAAACACTCAAAATTAATACTTAATACATAATAAATTAAACCCTAAAACATGATGTAAATCACATCTATCAGGTTGCTTGTGAGTCAACTTAAAATCCAAAATATGTTGTTGAGAAATTGGTGTGAATATAGAAGTGTTTTCAAATTTTACAGGGCTTTTAAAAATTTTGGGAATGTTAAAATGCAGTCGTTATACTACCAAAATTTTCAATAAAAAATAGAAAAACAATTCTCACTATATTTTTGCCCTTTTAATTATTAAAGTATAAAAGGTTTTAAATAGTTTAATGATTTGGTTTTGTGGTAAAGCTTTGGTCAAGTCAAATATTGATTGGAGGGCTACTGGGGGTCACCAGGAGGCCTCCACTTGGGTTCCAAAAGGGGAACTTCAGAATGAGTCCTTTCATAATTAGTTCGATCTAAATTTAAAAATTAAGTTTAATGATCATATAAGTAACATTTCATTAAATTATATATAATATTTATGTCACATGTATTCTAACATTTATTTTTTAAGAGGAATCTAAAAGAAGAGATTACAATGAAAAAATAAAAATTATTTGAATGCAGTACAAGATGTTGATGCATACGTAGTTTACAAACCTTTAAATAACGTTGAAGAATTTAGAATTTTTGAAGTTGATGAGACACAATCTCCTTTAGAAATACAATTTTAATTTTTATGATTATTTAAGTTTTATATTTGATATGTGTTTAATTGTTGATACATTTAATCATTTACACTTAGCGATTAATGATACGAAAATGCTTAAGATACTCACTTTAATTCATATATGATTTTAGGTACAATTTGGAAGCAAAGAAGTTAAAGTGAGCCGAAAGAACTTAATTTGGGTCATTTTTTGAAAATTAATTTTCACTTGTCTTCATGGAGAAAGAAGAAGAAAATTAAAAAACAAGAAGAAAAAATCAAAATACAAAGAAGAAGAATTGACAGCGCTTGCTAGAAAAATGAAGAAAAAAAGCAATAGCAACTGAAGAAGCAAAATGACAGTGAAGCATGAAGAAAACGAATAGCAAGAAGCCAACAAAAATGACAATACACGCAACACAAAACACATAGCTCTAAGACGTCCAATGTTTTTGTGAAAAACGCAGAAGTAGGGTGTGTTTTACTCAAAATGCATAAAAGGGTCAAATGAGACATGTACAGTAGCTTGTGTCATTGAAGTTAATTCGTCACATCAAGCTACAATGAAAGAGAATAGTAGGTGGATGGAACGACAACAGCGAGTGGAGAAAACAAAAGAGTGACAGCATAGAAGAAAGAAAGGGGATGTGAATAACAGCGATGGACATAATCTTTAATTGTCACATCATAGGAATAGTGAAAAATAAACTTGTGAGATACGAGGGCTTGCGATAGTGAGAAGAGAGCCGAAGGGAGTTTCGACTAGGGTTATTTTTATGGGGGCTTAAGCTTTTTCTTGGGAGACCCATGGAAGGCTAAGGTCTCGACACCAGTTCGAAGGTGAGATCGACACCGATGACACGAATTAAGCATTTTTTATTGTTTTTATTATTTCTGTCTCTCATTAGAAATTGATTATGCTATCTTGTATGGATTGATTGGGTATTTGCATAATGATGATTTGATTGCTCTATTGAATTGTTTTTATGAAAACCTATTGCTAGAATCGAATGCAATGCGTAATCGTTGTATTCTCGATTCATATGTAGCAACTAATGATTTCGAATCATTAGAGATAACATAACATAGGTTAAGTAATCCGAGCTTGTGTGATTATCACCCAGATTGGTCTATTTTTTTATTCATAAGGCAATTGTCTGGATAAACTTAGAGAGCTTATTCTGGGTTTCTCGATAGCTATGGTTAATTAACGAGCACTTCGTAAATAACTAAGATCTAAGGAAAAATCGGAATTAATGGAGCTTTTTGTTAATCTACCAATAATTGTTAAGAGAGATAAAAGAACAAAAATTTAACGAATTATGCTTAATTAGGGTGTAGGCCAAGATTAAACTAAAGAACCAGATCCTTACCAAATTCTCCAATTTTATCATTTTACATGTTTTCTTTAATTTCTTTTTATTAGGTTTATTTTATTTTATTTTCTTATTAAATCCACACCCCTCCATAACCTAAACATCGATTAATTTTATTTCAACAACTTTTCACACACTCCTTGTGGGATCAACCTAGACTCACCACTACTATAATAGTAGTCTAGTTATTTTATTTTGACTAGCGTTACAATGCGCCTGTCAACTTTGGGCTATTACCGGGGAATGTTGTGTTTAGTTTTGTTTGTGATTTTAATTAGTGTTTTCTATATATTTGATCGTAATTGATTTCTTTTCAGTTATTTCGTGATCTTTTCATTTTTGTGTGTGTTTGTGATTAAATTTTTTTTATATGGATTGAAGTAATTGTTTCTTTAATTCATATTCTTAATCTTGTAATAATGTTTGAACTTATCAATCTAACTTTTGTTATGGATGGGATAATCAGTCGAATTACTTCCATAATAGTTTTTAGGGAGCACATCAATTTTTGTATATATCATAGGCTTCTTATCAAGACTCAAGTACATCCTTGGAAGAATTGGTTAATATGTATGTTGCTAACACTTTGCAATTCCAATAGGAAAAAAGTTTTATAATCTATAACTTGACAAGCCAGGTGGATCAATTGATGAAAGCTATCAACTGCCTAGCATCACAAAGTAAAGAGACGCAACCATATCAACTTAAGGAGTACCAGATGGATATTAGCACAGAAATCTTACAGAGTGAAGAGGATCTTGAGAATCTTGAGTGTAGTACTCAAGTAATTTCTTGGGTCGAAGAAGTTGAGGAGGAGCTCAAGGCAAAAAACTATATCATTTACCTCACAGGTGAGTACTGAGTTCATGATTATTTTCGAGCCTAACCCTTCACCTTTACCTAATAGGTTAGAAAAATTAAATGAAGAAGAAAAAGGTGAAGATTCATTCAAATTATTTCAAAAGAGCGAGGACTTAGTCAAGATTTAAAGTCAGAGGATAGGGAAGAAGCTGAATATGACAGACCATCAACTGAGAAACTATCCCGAAGAATCTCACTTGAAGGAGCCGCATGTGACACTTGACTATCACAATTTTGTCATGTGAGGGGGAAACATGGAGTCGAGCCATCGACCCTAAACCAAGACACTTTTTGGAAGGCAACCTAAAGGAAGTAAATTTCTTTGCATTTATTTTTTATTTTTTTATTTTTATGCATGTGTGTTTCTTTGTTAGTCTATTTTGCTTGTTTTTAGTTTTCAATCAAAATAAGAGGAAGAATAAAACAAACAAAGAAACATTTGCTCATTTTCTATCTCTTCTAGGATTATTTAATCATAAGTAGAGAATGAATTGACTAAAGAATTTTATAGCAACTTTGATATGTACTCTTGCTCTTGTGATTGGTTAATGTGCATTATCTTTAGAAGAATATTGACTAATGGTAGACAAAGTCGGTGTGTAACATCCCGTTTCCATATAACGGGTTGGATCATGGAAATTGGTACACGGGAGACCAATCGAAGAAATTAGGAAAACACATCTCATGCTCATGCATTTGTGAACAGTGATTTTTACACATGAAAAATATCTGTATATGCATTCATGACACTTGAAATTATTTTTCAGGAATCAGAAGAATACCCCGTTAGGCAACGAGAGTATGCCTATTGCATGCGAGACAGGATTGGAGGTCGGGATCAATTCGCATTTTCATTGTTTTTCTTTATTTGTCACTGAATGTATTTTTAGCAAAAATGTTGCATTCTTTGGAATTGAATATTACAGTTTGTATTAATTTTGAGAAATTGGAAATGTTTGTATTGTGTAATTTGAAATGGGCCCAAGTGGCTAATAAAAGTTTCGGTTGATTACATTGTTTGTATCAAATGATTATTAAACAAAGTGTAACATTTTGGTTATTGATTTTCTGTTTTGTTCTTTATGTTTATGGTTTTTAAAAAAAAAGATATACCAACTGTTTGATTGTTTAGTGATGTGGCACACCACCCTCGCAGGGCACGGACTCGGATATCACCGTCGATATTGGGTTCGGGTCCAGCGGGAGTGGGGTGTTACACGGTGAGATTTTGAGCCTTATTAGACTGAAACATCTATATCAGTCTCATTGTCTTTTGATAATGTGTGGCCTTCATGACATGTACATCCCAATTTTGTGTTGAATTTCTATTCGACACCATATTTTTATCACATGCATTACCATGGATATGATTGGGCATTCTTTGCTTTTTCGAACTGCATTAGTCAAATAGCCTACCTATTATATGATTTTCCTTTTTGATAAGCCCCTTTGAGCCTTATTAACCTTTCTTTCTGTATTAACCATATTACATGCTTTATACTTAACCAAATGTTCTTCCCAAGCCATAAAGCTAGTGGAACATTTGTGATTGTTGAGTTTGTGGATGTACAAAATTCGAAGTATGGGGGTGTACATATGTGTGGATTGGCTATAATGATTGGAATGTTTTTTTAGGTCTTATCATTGAAATTCCCATGTTAATGTAGTTTCTTTTAATGTTTAAAAAAAGAAAATAAAGGAAAAGAAAGAAATAAAAGAGAAAAGCATAAGAACAGAAAAAGAATGAAAAATATATGTTTAAATAAATTATCAAGGAAGTGTTGGATCGAAAAATAAAGTATGCAAGATTTGGCTAAAACGGTAGATTTCAAAAAAAATTTTAGAAATCAAAACACAACGGAAGTAAGATAACCAAATCAACATGCCAAGCCATACATGATACAGTACATGGAAAACAATTATCATAAAAACAAGATGGAGATTATATTACCGACTACTTTTGCTATAACTTTAACTCCTCGCTGTGTTATACTCTCCTTCTTTAGCCTTGATTTTGAATCCTTTCCTTTGTTAATGTATCCTATCCTTGTTGTTATATCCTCAACCAATCTAATCTACCACTTATTCTTCTTGGACAACTTTATTAACAAGATCCTTTGGTGGGAAAGGAGAAGAAATATTTGGAGGAGATTTTTCTTAGAAGAAAGAAGCCAAAGATG
>JANQBM010000008.1:27187382-27197539 GCA_025594535.1 Erythroxylum domingense
AGCATGAGGTGTAGTAATTTACCACACCTGGACCCGTTTCTCTGGTCCGACCCGTTCTCTGGAAACGGGATGTTACAAAAGATGACTAAATATCGGTATACTATCTACCCAGTAACAAGTAAAACTTTGATCAAGATTGTACCTGACATACAACCAAGAGCTTCAAACATTGTACGCAATGTTGAAAAAGGGAAGCAGAAGATGTACCCTGAAAGAACAGATACATGAAGCAGTGAGAAACATAGATGAGGCATGTAAAGCAGAACAATCAAGGGGAATCTATGTTTCACATCACATCTCAAAAGCTTCAGGAAGTAATTGTGGATGCTTCACCACAGATGCAAGTTCTCAAGTAGTTGGAAGAATGACTAAAGGACAGTATAAAACTATCGAGGTTGGAGGTATGTTTGTCAACTTAAAGACTTTTGTGCACCTGATCATGCACTTTAGACCTTTAAGTTTTATACCCTCAATAAAACATGTCCTTCACCTTCTTGGAAAAACTATTCCAAAGCTACCTAAACCTGATGACCTTGATCTCCCAGAAGAAAAGCAATTCTTCAAACCTCCTATCCTGAAAATAATAGAACTAGATGTCTTACCCTCAGAAACAGTTGTTGCTACAAGCTTTTATCCATTGCGTCCAACTCAACAAGTCAAAACTATTAGAATGGAAGAAATCAGATGTTCTAAGCGGTGGAGTCAGGAAGCCTCAGTGAAGGAAATTATAGAAATTCCTAGTAAGGTTGAAAATCTACAAGACTCAGTTGGTGATCTTCAGGAGGAACTAGCTTATGTACGAGCTACAATAGAAGAAGATCTCAAGTTGATCAAAACAGATATGCAACACATGTTTTCTGAGATAATGAAGCATCTGAGGTAACCTTTTTGATTAATAACAAATAGGGGGAGAAGAGAAAAGAAGGAAAAAAGGAGACAGGGGGAGACAAGATTAAAGAAGAAGAGAAAAGAAGAAAAGAAGAAGATAGCTTATATATATGTATTCTTTGTTGTTGTCTTCTTATTTCTTGTTTGTTGTCGTCTTATTCATTTGTTGTTTTCTTATTCATCAATTGAATAAAAATTCATTCACTTTCATTTTTCTAAAATTATGATTATTTTTTATCATCAAAAAGGGGGAGAATGTTAAGTCAAGAGGACTTTAAGATGATTAATTTTGATGACAATAAAATAATAATAATGTTAGAAATAAATGAACATTTTTAACAAGTTTGTTAAGTGTGCAGACGTAGACGAAAAGTTAGTATACACGCAGACACAGACGCAAAGTCAATATAGACACAGACACAGACATAGACGCAAAGTCAATATAGACGCAGACGCAGACGCAAAGTCAATATAGACACAGATGCAGACGCAAAGTCAATATAGACGCAGATGCATACGCAAAATCAATATAGATGCAGACGCAGATGCAGAGTCAATAAAGACACAGACTCAGATGCAAAGTCAATACAGACGCAGACGCAAACGTAAAATCAATATAGACGCAGACGCAAAGTCAATATAGACGTAGACGCAGATGCAAAGACAATATAGATGCAGATACAGACGCAGATGTAGACGCAAAGGCAACATAGACTCAAAGAAGACATAGACGATACCACGAAGATACAATAGCACGTCAGAACAGTTATTCAGTTAGAGTTAGATACAGAACTCAACTAAATGACAGTTATCAAGAATAAAGAAGCGATTATCAAAGATCAAGAAGCAGTTAGAGATGAAGGCTATAAATATTAGTCATAGTCGAAGATGCTACAATCTTAGACAAGTTAGAAATTTAGACAATCTGAGAGAAAATTCTTATAGTGCTTACTTAGAAAAGAGAAATTCTGTAGTACGATAAGAAGAGAGCTAACATTACTATAACAAAAGCTCACAATCTTTTTCTAGTGAGAGAAGGAAAAGGCTAATAGCCTAGAGAGGCTAAGATAGTGAAAGAATACTTTGTAAGAGACCTGAAGATGCTCTGGAAGGGAAGAAAGAATACTTGTAATCGTTTGGAGAATAGTGAAACACTTAGACGAACTCTGAGGACTGGACGTAGCCCACGGTTTGGGGTGAACCAGTATAAAAATCGCAGTGTCTATTCTCTACTCTTTACTTCAGTTTATTTTGTTGTTTAACAATCATATAGAAGTAACTTGCGATTTAACTATGTAATAACTTTGTGATATCTTTTTAACAAGAAAGAGAAGTTCTTATCAAGTTTTTATATTCTCAAAAAAGATACACCATTTAACCCCCCATTCTTGTGTATCGAGTTTCTTGAATGTAAAGTCTATACTAAAGTGTGATTTACTTCAATATGAATATAGAATTATTTTAAAATGTGTTATGCATGCTTTTGAAATTTGGGAATCTTAGGAAAACAGTCATTATACTTTTGAAATTTTTAATAAAACGTTTTGGAAAAAAAGTTCCCACTATTTTTCACACATATAAAAATAAAAGTATAAAAGGTTTTTAATAGTTGAACAACTTGGCTTTACGGGAAACCTTCAGTTGAGTTAGATATCGATTGGAGGGCTACTGTGGGGTCATCAGAGGGGCTCTACTAGGGTTCCAGAAGGGAAACTTCAGGATGGGTCCTTTCAGGTGATATCAAAGCAAGGTTTGAAATTGGGTTGTCTCCATATGTGTTATGATTTCATAATGTGGTTTTAAGAACAAGGCAACCCAGAAAGTTTTGTTATTTTTCAATGTTATATATTTTATCTTTAAGTTCACAACATACTGCATTGACGAAACCTTAGGGGTCCTAAAGGCACATTAGAGGCTCTAGCACTTGAAGTATCTTCATCTTGGGAGGGCGAGCACAAGGATTGTTTAATAAATATTTTTCTTTATGAATTAAACCCGTTTGGAGCAGTTAAGACTAGCAAAACTTTCGATGGAATTTTTTTACCTTGAGTGAATAGTATAGATACAAATGGCCATGAAGTGCCAGCTACGAGAGGCCTAGTAGTGTTAGGGAGTTTGATTAAGTGCATTTTAAATGGTTTGGTGATAGAAGGATGAGACGAGTAATATTGTCTAGTCAAAGGTCAATTAGACCACCTATAATGTCCAAAGACCCCTGAAACACTAAGAGATCAGTACCAAGGTGTAGCTAATATGGAAGGAGACCACCTACATAGGTTGGGGTAATTGCAATAACCCAACAAGATGCTGAGGATACATCTGGTACGGTGATAGGTATTAGTAGTGATGAATATATTAAGATCAATCCTAGAACTATGCATTCATATGTGCTAAAAGATTTTGTTAGATAGATTAGTGTGAAGTTGGAGCTTTTAGATTGCCATTTAATAATGAATACTCTCATTAAAACTATGTCAGTAGTGTGGAACATTCATAGAGGTAGTTATATAGTATTTAAACTTAAAAGCTCTCTATTGAGTTGATATTATTAGATACCCATGACTATGAAGTCATACTAATAAGGAAATTAGCTACTAGTACATTTTGTCGATGTGGATTGCGTCTAAAGGAAGTTAGGATTGGTACACAGGGGAAGTTAGACATAGTATTCAACAGGAAATGTAGAATGCCCCCATCTCTTAGCACATCAACCATGATAGTTGGAAAAGTACTAAGATATTACTATACAAGCTATTTAGTTCTATAACTCAACAATTACAAAAGTTTATTAGGTTATTCAACATTTTACTATTGAAGAAGTAATTTGTGAATATATCTAGAGGATGAATATGCTTATTACGATTGAATTCATTGAGGATTAATTATTTATACGAATAATAGAGACCAACTTTTGATATGTTAAAATGTTATGACCTTATGCAGTGATTGGTTATAATAAATGTCAATTTTATCATAAAACTTTATGTTAAAGGTTAAGCCTATTTTTAATTGTAAGGTGATTTGTGCATTCATACAAAGTAATGTTATGGATGACATTGTGATGGAATCTTTAATCAAAACTGATGATTAAACAATAGTTTTGAGAGAAATAATCATATTGATATAATTTTCCAATTAAATGTATTATTGAGGTTATAACGGCTATCATGGATAAACCAGTTCTAGACTCGACCAAAAATTTGGAATGAGTTCGAACAAGCTTTAAAAGCAGAAAAATGTGTTTTTGAGATATAGATGATATTTTTAAAAATTCGAATGATTTTGGTGACATTTAATGAATTCTGGATTCAATCTGAAAAATTTTTCATGCAACCAAAAAGATCTAGAATTAGGATTAGTCTATAGCAACTAAAACGGGTCAAAATGGAGGTTGTTTGAATGGAATTAAGGTAACCTAAAATTATTGGACTAAAATGCCCTTTTTGGAAAATAATGGGTATTGATGATTTTAAACCCACTCAAAATTTTTAAAGGCATCTAATTAATAAGTATTGACCCTAATTAGGGTATTTCATGTTCAATTAGATGGTAAGACAGTTGCGAAATATTTTCAGAATTTGATTCGGTTAGTTAATGAATTAAATTCAATAAAGGGCAATTTGGGTCTTTTTACATATCATTAAAGGGCAATTTGGTTTTTTACGTGTGATTAATGGTAATTTGGTCATTTTACGAAATGTTAGTGGAAGAATGAGTCATTGGAAAAGAACCAATAGGAAGGTGAGGTGTGGAATCCATTAATTAAGCATTAAAAAGAATAAAGCAAGACTTTTGTCTTCCTTTGAACATAAACATGAGATACCAAAAAAAAAGGGGAGAAAAGAACAGAGAAGAAGGAACATTTGGCTAAGGAGGGAGAAGAAGAGTGTAGCTACCATTTTTCATAATTTTGGAGCATAATTTGGAGAGATCTTGTTCAAGTGGAGGTATTCATCAAATACCAAGAGATTGGAAGATAAAACGGTAAGTTTTCCTAACCTACATTTCTAATTTCGGTGCTTTTTAGTCGGATAGATTTGTGTAAGATAAATGATGATTTTTTACTTACCATGGAGAAGATAATAAGTTTGGAAGCATTTAAGGGATGAATATGATAAGAGAAAGAATTATGTTTAGTGAATGTCTGTATTTGGTTCTCATATCACTTGAACCAGACATCTTGTTTTAACTATAACTTGGCCTACAGACCTCCAAAGTGGGTGATTCTAATTGGATACAAAACCTAAGACATAGTACTAAAAATTCCTAGAGGATACCATAACTTAGTTTTGAGTGAATCATAATGGAATTTGAGATTAAAAATGGTGATTTGACCTATGTTGGAGCAGCTTATGATGTTTTATGCATGTTTCTTGAATTAGAACTTCAAATGGTCTTATTTTTGATTATTTGGAAGCTAGAGACATAAGGGAATGAATGTATAGAAGACCTTAAAACCTATTTTGAACATTTGTTATGTGCAAATTAAGGAATAACTAGAGGTATGAATTCTGGACATCGGTTATAATCGTGACTCATCATGCATAATTTTGACGTGGTGAATTAAATTGGGTGAGATTGTGTTTTAAAGGAATTGGTAAGTTAGAATTTATAAAATATGGTATTTAAGTGACTTTTGAAGTTAGATTTAGAAATGGTGACCAATAGGTAAGCTTACGAAAGCAAGAAGAAATATGATTAGCATGCGTGTTACACGATTAGACACAAATCTCGAATTCGGTTAAACCAAATATATAGTTTTAATACCTAAGTGAAATGCATTTTGTGTAGGTAAAGGAGAGTCACCAAACACGTGAGTGTGCTTGGCGATAAGTGTGCAAAATAGTGAATGTATTTTAATTATTTTATATGACGAAATTCTTTGTAAAAGAATTAATGACATGTGAGTGTTCTTTAAATTGAATTTATGCAAATGGTTTTCATTTGATCATAAAATGAATATTTATGCTGAGTTTTATGCAAATGATATGATATAAGTGAATATTGCTAGCATAAGTGTATACTTTAGCAATATAAGAGTTTTAATTTGAAAGTTAAATTTTATATGATTGGGAGTACATTGAAATAATTCACTTATGAATCCTCCTATACTTGATTTAGAAAATAAGATGAGTCATAAATGTAAGAGTTTCTTTTGCCTATGGTACACCGCTAGGCTTTATACATATTATTATACCAGTATATTTATAACGGTTGACCTATTACGAGTAAGTGATGCAAAACCAGCTCTGTAAATAGTGGTTAACCAGTCATGTGTACGCAATGTAGAACCAGCTCTGCGACTTATCACTAGTAAGCAATGCAAAACTAGCTCTTTAACTACTAGTTCATAGTGGTTAACCTATTACAGGTAAGTGACGTAGAACCAACTCCGTAAATAGTGGTTAACTAGTCGGGAGTAAACGATGCACAATCAACTTTGTAACTTTATTCCTAGTGTACCATAAGGTAAAGAAACTAGTGGTGGGCTATGTTAAGTATGAAAAGTCATGAAAATAGTAGTTCTGCCACTATTTATGTTAAAAGTGATTTAAGAGGTATCGCATGGTACCAATTCTAGTGGTTGGCTTATTTGCCGATATTAAAGTTTTCATAAAACTTATTGCCACTACTATTTATTGTTTTAGGAAAATGCAAATGGAAAATAAAAACTTTTATATTATGAGTTTAATTTCAAAAAGCATTTCAATATAGTATTTCAGAACAATGAAATTATGTTTTACGAAATGTTATGTTATTATCAAATTTGATGATGCACGAATAAATTGTTATGGAAAATGTTTTACCGTAAGATTTATGATTGTATGGAATATTTTAGTTATGTTGTTATAAAAAGTTAAATTTAGTTAAACTGATTGCACTCACTGAGGTCATTTAGTTTACCCTTATTTTTATGTTTTTAAATAATCTACCCCAGGCATGCCTACAAGTGCTACAATAATTAGGACTCCACCTCAAGATTAGCTACATTGTCGGGTGTTGTTGTGCTTTTGTCATTTTGCTATGTACATTTGTATGAAGAATAGGTGTTTATAAAGCTTTTAAATGAAATGCATGAATATGTTTTAGCTTTTAAAAGTTTAATTTAGTGACTGTTGAGAATTATTTGTTTGGGTTGCTTGTGAGTAGACATAAAGTCAAAAAATTTTAGTTGAGAAATTGGTGTGAATATAAAAGTGTTTTAAGATGTGTTATGCAGGTTTTTGAAATTTGGGAATTATAGAAAAGCAGTCATTATGCTGCTGAAAATTTTAATAAAACATTTTGAAAAAAAATTTCCCATTATTTTTCACGCTTGTAATGATGGTATAAAAGGTTTTTAATAGTTAAATAACTTGGCTTTGCAAAAACCTTTAGTTGGGTCAGATATCAATTGGAGGGCTACTGTAGGGTCATTAGGAGCCCTCCACTAGGGTTCCCAAAGGGGAACTCCGAGATGGGTCCTTTCATGGTCTTAGGACAATGACCTCTCACTCTACTCAAGATTGCACAGCAAAGGACAAATGGCAAATGTCTTGTGGTGTACAAGTTCATGTGAAGATGCAAGGATATCAAAGATTGGTGCCTAAGTATGATGGACCATTTGAAGTGCTAAGTAAAGTGTAGGATATGACACACAGATCACAATTTCTAGAGAGAATGAAGGTACACCCTACTTTTCATGTTAATGTTCACAAACCTTACAATCAAGATGCATTAGATCTGAATAGAAGTCATGTTAAGAAAGCTCCACCGGTTGTGAGAAACTAGTTTGAGGATCAAGTGCAAAAGATCTTGGATCATCAAATAATGGGGCAACATAAAAATAATCAGAGGATCGAATTCTTAATTGAGTGGTAGGGAAAGACGATCATATAATCTATATGTAAGAAAGATAATACCTTGTGGTAGTTTGAGGTAATGCCTCCCTTCAGACTAGTTCAACAAGGGTGTCAAATTCATCTAGTGGGAGTGGTTTTTTAGCCCCTTAACATATGAAGGCACTTCATAGCTAGCTGCAAACAAGCCTTAGGTCAATGGTTAAACAAGCATTATGTAAGTTTTGATAAAGTTTTGGACCCTGTACAAACCAAATTGACAAAGGCTAAGTTCTTAATGGACTAAGGACTTAGTGTATGTTCAAATGAATAAATCATGACTAATGGACTTGACATGGGTAAGCATTGGACCATGCTAGTGTTTTATGAAAAGATTTGGGCTTAAATTCAATAAATAGAGATCATGGAGAGATCTTAGATGATGTAGTGGATAAGATAATAGTGGATAGACATCAACTATAAAAGAACCATGTGGGAGGATGATCTGAAGATAGTTGAGATTTTCGTGGATATGGATGTATCATTCCTAGATAAATGTAACCTTTTATCTTGTTACATATGATGTAGTTAAATCCTATTCGATAAAGTCCAATTTAGATGGGTTGTTATTTTATTGGTTATTGTGATGTAATCTGATTAAGATAAGATATGATGTAGCAGGTTGAGTTCAGTTAGGATTTTGAATTGTAACTTGTCCATTAAGCCAGAGGTGCCTATAAATAGCTCATTTGAGCCTTGCTTCTCATAACATCTATTGACAGAGCATTCCTTTTTATACTTCGAGGGAAATGTTAAACATTAGAATTTATTGTATCTATTTCATGCTTCTATTATTGCCTATTGTTAGTTTAGTGTGTTCTCAATAATCTTGCGAGAGTGTGAGGATTAAACACTATGAGTATTATGAGCCATTCGAGAACAAAGTTTTATTAGTCAAAAATCATGTGAAAAGGTTGAGTGTTGCTTAAACAGATCTAATTGAGACAGTCGTGCAAAACAAGAGGCACAAGTTGCAGCTTAAGTTTGATACTTAGAAGACCTTTGTATTATACAAGGTGACATTAAGGTTTAATTAACTTAATCGATGTCTGCAAACAAAAATGTGAAAAGTTTATTTTTAATGTTAACATTTTATTAAAATATATTAAATTTCAATATTTAGAATATTTAAAAAATATAATATTCTAAAACTATTTAATTTTAGATTGATAAAAAAAATTCTATCAATTAAGAATATTACTATAATATTTTTATTATTTACATAAATTTCAATATTCTCTTAAAATACACTTAATATTACGAGTTTTATTTATTAAAATTAAATGTTAATTTTAATTTTGATAAATTTTAATGAATCTTAATAAACTCTAATAACACAAAAATAAAGAACCCTTAATCATTAAAAAACAAACATGAAATAAGCTAGAACTAGAGGAGGAAAAATAAAAAAATGTGAGAGCAATAACAATAAGAAAGAGGGAAAGCATGAAATGGGAATAACACAGAAGTGAACAATAGAAATAAAAGGGGACTAAGGAGGGAAAAGGAGCCTTTCTATAAAACATTGGTCCTTTTTTTATAACTCAATTGGAAAGTTATACAAAGAGAGTCCTAACTGCTCATTTTATTGGAACTTCTCATTCTCTTTCTTTGGTGTTGAAAAGCTTGAAGCAATTCACAGGGAAAGGAGTCAATGGAACTGCAGCACCCAAGAAGGAAATTTGTCAAGACATCTCGTTCTCTTTCATACTTCAAAGAACCAAACTCTGCTTCTAAAGAATTATCGGGATATTTTTTCCCTCTCCCTTTTAATATATATGTATTTGAATTGCGAATTTGATTAAGCATTAAAAAGAGTTAAATTTCAAATTTACAGAATCATTCACAAGTCACATTTTGCATGTAACATCCCGTTTCCAGATAACGGGTTGAATTATGGAAACGGGTACACGAGAGATCAATCGGAGAAATTAGGAAAAACACATCTTATGCTCATGCAATAGTGAACAGTGATTTTTGCACATGAAAAATAATTGTACATGCATTCATGACATTTTCCCAGTAAAATTGTGAATAAATGGGACGTTTTGAAAAATAGGCTTGTTGTGTGTAAAATCTAAATTGGACAGGATTATTAGGGTTTTCTGATTTGTAGAGAATTATAGGAATTTTTTGAAAAATTTTTGGAGTCGTTTCCGGACCCGAAAAATTGGCAAGTGACCGAATAGGGGTTTACCGGTAGTGAAATTGACTGTCCAATGGCACTGAAAACTTAGACTTATGAATTTAGGAATTATTGAAATGAGCCATTGCAGAGAAAAATTAGTAAACCAATGAGAGTGTGACATGTGGAAAGTGACACATGTCACTTGCCTACATGTCCACTTAATGTTTTGCTTTATTTAAGCCATGATTTGTATGAGTCTTTCA
>JANQBM010000008.1:27282388-27292528 GCA_025594535.1 Erythroxylum domingense
TGAAATCATAGAGGGGTAAGGCTTAATTAGCTATGTTAATACACTAAAGGGTCAATACTCCATTCTTAGGTAGAATTTTAGAGCCTTATACCTCAAATATAGGGTTATGGATATAAAATATTTTGATAATGCAATTCTTGCCATAAGGAATACTAATAGGTTTATTTATGATGTTCATGAAGCATGAATAATGCACACCTTCCCAAAGTAATTAAAGGAGTCAGCACTTAAATACTTTCAGTAAATTATAAGTATTTTCACTTATGAGTTACTCATGCGTAGGTAACTAGATCCATAGTTTCAAACTCCTTAAGCCAGAAGCAAGACAATTCCCTTATTAAGCCTTTTATAAGAAGGGATTTTAGAGGACAATATTCAGTAGAAACTCCAACAAGGCTCCAGGACCAAATGTCTTAAAAGCCTACTTTTATTAGAAGACATGATATTTGATTGGAGACACAGTCATAAAGGCCATTATGGAATTTTTTTTAAATGGACAAGCTACTAAAGGAGATTAAAAAAGATTCTTTATATGACTCATGCCTTAAACACCTAACCTTAGAGTAATTAAATATTATAGAACTATTTTTCTTGCATGAGATAATTGTCAAGATTTGATGCAGATTGAAAAGCATTACAATACTTGGAGCAATGGGATAAAACCCCATAAAGTGGCAATGTCATAATTATAGGCCAATTCGATCATTTAATTTGACAATTTTTCTATTTTAGGTAATTTTTATTTCACAATTTCTTCTATAGGGAATTAATTTTTTGACGCGCCATTTTGGGCTTCATTCTTGGTAAATTTTGAGTTTTAGGAATATTTTAGATTTTCAGGCATAATTAAGGTTTTCCTTATATCTCTGGGATCTCTGCCTATATAAATGCATTATAGTTGAAAGTCAAGATAATTTTTTTAATTAAATAAGAATTCCCTTCTTCATAATTCTCTTTTCATTTTGGTATTTTGTTGTGAATCAACGAAATGGAAGAGTCCTATATTCCTGGCAATCATGAGCGATTAAACATGTTTATAAAAGGCTTCCATTACGTCAGTTGGTATCAAAGTTAGTTCATTCTTGAACTCAGTGAGAGGAAGAGCAATTCGTTAATAACTGGTAGATGAAGTATACAAGTGAGACAATCTGCGACAGATGGAGCAACATCTAGCTGAGTAGTTTAATTAACATGTGGAACAAATGATGGAGCAGATGATGGAGAAAATCAACCAGAGGTTTGCTAGACTTATAGGAGATCAGAACCAATGAGGGAGGAGAGATCGCTACTAGGAAGAAGAAAATAGAGAACTGGATCAGGTGCAGCTAAGGGGACCACAAAGAAGTTCCTCGTAGGCGTCATAGAAACAATGGAAAATAGGATAATCAACGTTGGGAATTGGGGATGTGAATTGAAATTCCTGAGTTCCATAGGAATCTCAGTCTGAAAGAGCTTATGGACTGGTTGACAGTGACTGAGGAGATTTTGGAGTTTAAGGAAGTCTCAAAGAATACATTGGTATCTCTTGTGGCTACTAGGTTTAGAGTCAGAGCTGCAGCATGGTGGAAGCAGTTAAAGATGACACATTTAAAGCAAGGTAAAAGTAAGATTAGCACCTAGGAGAAGAAGAGGAAAAAATGTGAGAAGAATTTTTGCCATACAATTATCAGAGACTGTTGTATCAAAGGTTGCAGAACCTAGAGCAGGGCATAAAGATAGTGGATGAGTACACTACTGAATTCTATAAGTTGCTCTTTCGCAATGAGATACAGGAGACAGAGGACCAGCTCATCTCAAGGTACATTAGCGGCTTGCAAGAACAGATCCAGCACTTGGTAAACATGTTCGAACTTATGTCTATGTCAGTGGCTGACCAACGCCCCTTGATAGTTAAGATACAAGTTCAGCGGTCGGGAAGAATTTCTCTTACGAGTCCTAACTGCTAAATCAATGCAAATTATGCATTAAGTAGTAGAGTGAACAGGACAAAAAATCATAATGGTGGGCAAAATAGAGGTGATATTGGTATGAATCCAACCAATAGAGTAACTAGAGGTGTTATTTATTGCTTTGGGTGTGGAAAACCTTGTCATAGACAATCTAAATGTCAAAAAACAATAGTAAAGAAGGAACTATTTGTAAATTCTGAAGATGAAGATGATGAAGACACAATCATTAGAGCATAACTGGACTTTGACACCAAGGAGTATATAGAGGAGGCGCAAGTTAAAGGAGATACAGGTACTATTTTTGACGATGAGTGCCTATGGAATAATATATTCCAGTCCACATGTACCATCTATATTAAGATCTGTTGCTTTGTCATTGATGCTGGTAGTTGTGAGAATATAATATCTGTAGAGAATATCAAAAAATTGAATTTAAAAATTAAAAAACACCCTACATCATATAAGATGGCTTAGTTAAAGAAGGGTAATGAGATCACAGTGTCTCAATGTGCTTTTGTGTCTTTTTCTGCGTGTCGTAAATATAAGGATTCTGTATTGTGTGATATAATTTCCATAGATGCTTGTCACTTGTTGTTGGGGAGACCCTGGCAGTATAATAGGCGGGTGGTACATGATGGTAGGGTTAACACAAACAGTTTTGTATTTGAGGGGACAAAGATCATACTATTGCCTAGTAAAAGGGATGGAAAAGAGTAAACTTACAAGGGATAGAACTAACCTATTATCCTTGGCTAGATTTGATGAAGTATTGCGAGAGTCGGAAGTGTTGTATGTACTAATCGGGAAGGAGGTTGAACTAAACATGATTGCAACATAAGCGATAGTTGAGCTCCTCAATAAATTTACTAACATATTCCCAAGTGAGTTACCTGATAGTTGGCCACCATTACGTGATATTCAATACTAGATCGATCTTGAACTAGGAGTTGTGTTACCAAACCACCTCATTATAGATCGAGCCTAAAGGAGCACAAGGAATTACGCAGTCAGGTGGAGGAGCTGCTGGTAAAAGGGCATCTGCATAAAAGTCTAAGTCCTTGTGCAATGTCAGCCTTATTAATGTTAAAGAAAGACGGTTCATGGAATATGTGTGTGGATAGTAGGGCCATCAACAAGATCACAGAGAGGTATTGATTTCCTATTCCTTGCATTAATGATTTACTTGATCAGATTAGTGGTGTTGCTGTATTTTCTAAGCTGGACTTAAAGAGCTAATACCATCAGATTCTAATCAAGCTCGATGATGAGTGGAAGACACCCTTCAAGATGTGAGAAGGGTTGTATGAATGGTTAGTAATGCCATTTGGTTTATTGAACGCACCCAATACCCTTATGAGTGTGATGAACTAAATTTTTAGACCTTTCATTGGAAAATTTGTTATGGTGTACTTTAATGATATATTGATTTATAGTCCTAATGAAGAGGTGCATATACAACATTTGCAAGAGGTTTTCTTTATCCTTTGTATTTTATGCAGAAGTAAAGAAGTTTATATTCATGATAGATAAAGTCTTACTCCTGGGGTTTTCTTTATCCTTTGTATTTTATGCAGCAGTAAAGAAGTTTATATTTATGATAGATAAAGTCTTATTCCTAGGGTATGTGGTTTACAAAGACGGATTATAGGTTAACAAGTCCAAAATTAAAGCAGTAAAGCAGTGGACATAACCACAAACCATCATAGAGGTCCGTAGTTTTCATGGTTTGGAGTCCCTTTATAGGTGTTTCATTCCCCACTTCAGCAATATCATGGCCCCAATCACAAATTTAATGAAGGGAGGCAAGTTTGCATGGATTGAAAAGGCTGAGCAAACATTCTGATTGAAAAACAACACCTTACTACAATATCCAATATTAGCATTGCCTAACTTTTCCCAGCCATTCGAATTGCAGAGCAATGCCTCGAGGTGGGCATTGGACCAGTTTTGATCCAGAATAGTATACCAGTGGCGTACTATAATGAGAAGTTATCTGGATCCAAGATTAATTACAGTACTTATAATATGGAGTTCTACACTGTCGTACAAGTTGTCAAACATTGGAAGCACTATTTGTTCTACAAAGAGTTCATCCTCTATACTAATCACGAAGCCTTAAAGCACCTCCATAGGCAGGATAAGGTGTCAACTAGACATGCCTTTTGGGTCATGTATCTGTAGCGGTTCACTTTCGTGGTGAAACATAAGATGGGGATGACGAATCGTGTGGCAGATGCTTTGAGCTGTCGACGGGCATTGTTGACTAAAATGAATGTGGAGGTATCTGGTTTTAATACTTTTTATGATTTGCGTGAAACTGACCTATATTTTTTTTGACATTTTGAGTTTTGTGAGGGTAGGAGAAAAGAAGGATTTTATATTATAGGATTGGTTTTTATTCAAAAGGAATCAACTATATATCCCAAATTGCAACCTACAATTAAAGATTATTCAGGAGCTGTATAATGAGGGGCATGATGGGCATGATCACACTCTAGAGCTAGCCCAGGCCTCCTACTTCTGGCCCACAACTCAAAAAGAGGTAGAGAAGTATGTCCAACGTTGTCGAGTGTGCCAAGTCTCGAAAAGGGCGGCAACTAATGCAAGGTTATACAGACCATTACCCATTCCAATACAACTATGGGTTAATATTAACATGGATTTTAAGCTAGTATTACCTTGTACACAGTGGGGTAATGATTCCATCTTCATTGTGGTTGATCAGTTTTCTAAGATGGTTCACTTCATCCATTGTAAGAACATAATTGACGTTGTTAATATTGTGTAATTGTTTTTTCGGGATGTTTATCGTCTATGTAGGCTATAAGAATCTATTGTTTTAGACAGGGACACTAGGTTCCTTAGTCATTTTTTAGGTACTTTATGGAAATTGGTTAATACATAGCTTAACTTTAGTAGTGCCTATCACCCTAAAACAGATGGGCAAACTAGAGTTGTCAACAAATCTTTGGGCAATTTGATGCGATGTCTATTGGGTGATCATGTGAAGAGTTGAGATCAGAAGTTATTTCAAACAGAGTTCTCTCATAACCATGCTATCAATAGGAGTACCTGTTTCAGCCCATTCCAAGTGGTGTATTATATTATGCCTCAGGGTCCCCTAAACCTACTTCCTGTGCCACAACGGACTCAAATTCATGACAGAGCAAAGGATTTTGTGGGTTCACTATAGGAGGTTCATAAGAAAGTCACTGAGAACCTTCAACAGGCCTCTTCTAAGTATAAACAAGCTGTTGATCAAAAACAAAGATACGTGGAGTTTGATGTTGGTGACAATGTTTGGGTTGTCATCACTCGTGATTGATTTGTTATAGGTGACTGCAACAAGTTGTCAGCTAAGAAACTTGGGCCTTTGGAGATTTTAGAGAAAACCAACCCCAATGTATACCATCTTAAGTTACCTAGTCACATTCGAACTTCGGATGTATTCAATGTCGAACATTTAATGCGCTTTCATGGTGACTCTTATGATGATGACCAAATAGCAATTCAAGGACGAATTTTCTTGTTCCTAGGGAGAATGATTTAGATCGAAAAGCATTACAATGCTTGGAGCAATAGGATAAAAATCGTACATAGTGGCAATTTCATAATTATAGGTTAATTCGAGCATTCAATTTGACAATTTTGCTATTTTTGGTAATTTTATTTCACAATTACTTTTATAGGGAATTAATTTTTTGATGCATCATTTTAGGCTTCATTCTTGGTAAATTTCAGGTTTTAGGAATATTTCAGATTTTAGACATAATTAGGGTTTTCCTTATATCTTTGGGATCTCTGCTTATATAAACGCATTGTAGCTGAAAGTCAAGATAATTTTTTTATTAATTAAATAAGAATTCCCTTCCTCATAATTCTCTTTTCTTTTCAGTATTCTTTTGCAAATCAACGAAATTGAAAGAGCCTTATATTTTGGCAATCATGAGCGATTCAACAGGTCTACAGAAGGCTTTGCTACGTCAAGACGTTAGCAACTAGACTAAACTTGGTTCTAAAACACATCATTAGCCTAAGCTAAGAGGCTTTTCTCCAAGTAAGAAGCATATAGAATAATATTAATAACTCAAGAAGTATTCAAGAACTACCACATAAGAAATAAGATCAAAAATTGTTTAATGAAGATTGAATTCAATAAAGCCTTTCATTCAGTCAATTAAGAGTTTTTAACTATTACTCTTGAGGCATTTAGGTTATTCAAGTAGCATATATTCTACTTGCATTATAACAACCTTCTACAATATCTTGATAATAAAGAAGTTACTCATATATTCAATGGGAGAAAGGTTTAAGATAAGGGTTCCCTTTATCATATTGCCTATTTCTTTATATTAAAGTCATTAATAGATTTTTCGTAAAAAGAATTAAAGAAAGTAGAAAGTTCATCTATCATTATCAATTTAGGAAGTTAAAGCTCTTTAACTTATCCTTGTTGATGATATATTATTGTTATTTGGAGATGATATTAATTCTATCAAGTTGCTGATAGGTATGTTGGATGTTTTTAGTGACATTTCAAGGCTTAAAATCAGTCCTAACAAGAGCAATAATATTGTATCAGGAAGATGCCCGCTCCTTGTTAAAAAGTCTCTCATATTATAGGCTTCAAAATCCAAAACTCCTTTTAGGATAATTTCAAAAAGTGCACAAAGATAAACAAGAATTTGGTCTTGACACATTCTTTTGGATCATATAAATTATCATTACCAAAGGAGTCACAAATTTTGGCACATCAAGAGTACAGAGATAGAACTTGTAACATATCCCCTGTGGACCTATCTCTGATGTTATCTTGTCTAGACAAAGATTTGAGGATATAGCTCAATAATTTCTTTTAGTTATAATTGACTTACGTGTTGCCCTATTTTAGTGAACCTTATACGGTTGTAACTTTGTTTTTCCTAGGCCTTGGTCCCTTTTAAAGGTCCTTGACTAATTTATATCAATTTTCAAAAAATATAAAAAAGGTAATATCTTTATTAGGTTTAAGCAATAGAAGCTTTTGATTAAAAATAAAATTGGAAAAAATAATTAAATATACTAAAATTTATAGTGGTTAAGAATTTTATAAAGGATATTTTAATGAAATTTATAAAATTTCATATAGTTATACTCCTTAATATAATGGTGTTGTTGAGCATATATGAATAGAATATTATTCGAGTGAAGGCATTGCATTTTATTAAACTCTAATTTATCTAAAGATTTTTAGGCTAATACATTATCCATAACATGTTATTTAGTAAATTTCTCTCCCAACATATATCTTAAGTTTAAGACTATTAAAGACGTATTGATAGGAATCAATTTACTTTTGAACCTTTGAATTTTCCATACAAATTGATTATACAAAAAAGGGAGAAAAGGATCTAAAATGTCCTTAATATAATGGTTAAAGAAGTGGAAACACATATGGAATCAAGCTAAATAGAAAAAGATCCTAGGTTAGGATGATTTAATCCAAGGTTAGAGAAGACTTAGATGTTAACACAACCTCTAATATGATCTTGTATAAGTCATTGTAATTTTTTGACAACTTAATGGTGAGAGATGGTCTCTAATATAGGCATGGCCCGAACCATGTCTATCTTCAAAAGTTATAAATAGATCCACAGTGTACATCCATAGGCATTTTTATTTAGTTTGGAAATCTTAATTTTTTGTTTTAGTATTTAATGGTTATTTCTTTACAATTGTAAACATTATGTTAGATCTTTAATACAATTGGAGAGTTTTCTCTTTGGTTCTTTATAGAAATTTTTGAACTTATCAAGTTATTTATTTTTGGTGTTCAAATTATCTTATAATTTTGATTTTAGTTCTTCATAATGATAGATCAAGATTCTTTATAACTTTGGTTCATAATTATATATATCATTAGGTCAAGGTTCTATCTTAATCTAGTTTTAGCTTCCTTAGGATTTGATTATAATTCAAATATGTTGAGTTTCAAGGTTTCATCTTTAAGGTTTGTATCGGTTTAATATCAAAACTTTGGATGTAAAATTAGGTGATATCTATCTTCTATTTGTTCTTGATTCTTGTTCTTATTCTTATTTATTGATTCTTTCTTCGTTTTCTTTTTCTTATTCTTGCATCTACTGATTTCTTATTTATTTCCTTCTTAAGTTTTCTTTGTATCTTCCTTTTTGTTCTATATCTTTTTGGAGTTTATAAATAAAGGAACAAAGAACATTCTAAAATTAAAAGAAAAAAGAAAAAAGAATCAATTGATAATAATTAGGAAAAGAATATTTTTTGGTTAAACTTTCTTAAGCTATTTTTTTCAAAAGTTTGATTTCATTCTAGTAGTGACTATAAATTCTATTAGAAGTATTCCTAACTAGTTAAAATTTAAGATTATTTTCCAAGTAAAATTATGATTCGAACCTACTATAATTATCTGTAATCTTTTGAATTCTTTGTTTTATTTTTTATTTTTGACTTCTTACTTATCCTTGACTCCATCAAGATTAAAGATTGATTGAATAATGTAGGTTAATTCCTTAGTTTATTTTGGTTATTTTAATAAATAATCAAAAGGGAAATGAGTAATACAAGGAACTATTTTGTCAGCAGATCAATAGAGAAAATTTAGATTTAGAGTAAAACATTAGTGAATTGAGTGACATTTAAATGAGAGAAACATGTGAGAGAGTGTTGTGAGGTTACTTCTAATATTCTTTGAAGGATTAATAATGTTTGATTAGGAAAAAACTGAAAGGGGAGGAAGGATGATACTTTTACACCACAAGCAATTCAACTATAACTTAATCACATGAATATGATGTTTAGCGATATTAGAGATCGATTGGAGTTGCAAAATATTATCATTTCCAATTTTCATAAGGGATAGTCAACACAAATTCAAAAATTCAATTCGGCAACAAAGGCGACTTCCCTAAGATGATTTTGATGATGTTGTAAAATGAGATTACTCGTATGATAACTATTAACCACTAAGAAATAATATATGCATTTTTTACAGTAAAGTGATTAACTGTTGGCCCCAAGTCCCCATACGGATTTTATGGCAACTATATGTCCCCATTTACAATTTATTTGAATTAATTATAAATATAAATTTTGGGAACATTGCAATAAAATAATATAAATTTTAAATTTTAAATTTAATTAAAGACTAGACAAGGAAAAATTCGTGGTGGGATCATAGAATAATTATAGACATAAAATTAAATTATTCAAAAACAAATAATTTAACAAAAACAATTTAATACACAATTAATAGATAATATGAAAATAAAAGAAATAGATAATAATCATATTAAATAAATAAAAATTCATAGGAAAAGTAAAATCATACCTAACAATTTTACGAAAATTTTTCCATACCAAAAATGAACAAAGAATATTTGATTTGGGTGTAAGAAGAATTTATAGCAATTTAGATTTAGAAAATGAAAATCTTAATTCATAAGCATCACAGTCACGGGCGTGACTTTCATTTCTCATGCCCGTGAGAGGGCTCAAAAAATAGGAAAGTCGCGATCGTATCGAGTTACGATTGCGACTTTTAATGAACAGTAGCAGGAAAAACAAAGGGAGTCACGATCACGACATTGAAATAAAATAGGGACCGTCACGATCGCGATTCCCTGAAAAATTTTGGGAAGATTGCGATCGTGACATCTTGAAATTCTGGGACCGTCACGATCGTATTGTGTTACGATCATGACTGCCCCATTTAGACACCCTTACTTCCAAACACCATAACTTTCACTCCAGAAATCCAAAAATTACAAAATATATAAAATTGGAAAGCTAATAAAAAGATCTACAACTTTCATGAAGATAGTTTTAGCTAATTCAGCTTGTATCAATACATTTTAATCGTTGAAATGAAAATTACCATATCTGCAAAAATTGGATACACCAATGCAATTTATGCTATCTTCTAAAGACCATAACTTTCACATCCAAAGTCCAAAAATTTTGATCTTGATATCATTGGAAAGCTATAAGAATTATCTACAACTTTTATGAAGGTACTTAGCCTAATTCTGCCTATATCAACACAATTTAATCATCAAAGTTTCAGATCACTATTCCATTGATTTCCCTATTTTCACTCGTCCATTTACTAACAATCCTACTGCAAATTTACAGGACCCAAACCAACATTAAATTTCCTACATATCAAAACTCCTTT
>JANQBM010000008.1:27348323-27365507 GCA_025594535.1 Erythroxylum domingense
CTCCATTATCTTAGGTTATGTGTCGGAATGACCTACGGGCGTTCCGGTACGTACTCTAGGGTAATGGGGGGTTACAGTTTTCATGGAAATTTTCCTTTTACCATCTATACCCCACTTGGTTCAAAGTATGGTCAAAGTGTCAACTCCTATTAGACTGACTACATCACATATAGTCCAAGTGTTATTAGATATTGTCTTAAGGATCTCATTACTCTATTTATCATTGAAGACTCTCTTCCTGACACATGTCTACTCTAGCCAGAGACTTTCGAGTAATGACCCCAACAAGAGGCCATGGGTATCATCTCCTTCTATTAGGACTGGTGAATCCTTTATTGGCTACTTAATTACCTCCGAATACCTCAAGTTGTACCCAATCACCACCCTAGGAGTAACCTCTGAAAGGCACCGATGAATGGATTCAAAACAAAGGATTAGTATCTGAGATATCCTTGAGCACCTCAAGTCAAAGGATACTTACATCATTGCTATGATAAGACTATCATTGACATTGGAATAGAATATCCATATGATTGTCTCATAGTAGGTCAATCTAGTGTACTTACTACCTTTAATAAGCATCCACATGTTAACTCTAACCAACTCATGTCTACAGTTTATGAGATTACTGCTTGATCTAATCAAAGAGTATAACATGTGCTAGTCAATCTGGATTAATGATATTCCATCTCATTAATCCTATGACTAGGAAAAGTTTAAATCCTAACATAATTACACATGATAGGAATCTCATTATCATGATCTCATCATGATTTCCTCTATGCTATGTTTTGAATCAAGGACTTCATTAAATTAATTTAAGATCAACATCAAATCTATAAACGTATGAACATCGAAATAATGAAAAAAGCCTTTATTAATCATAAAATGATTTGTACAATAAGTGCTAAAGGTGATTGCTATTAGTGCACTTCTCTAATAAAATCCCACTTGCACTAAAGTAAATCGCCTTGATATCTAATACCATAGGTGTATACTTGTGACACAAAACTCTTTTGGAAAATAGGCTTAGTCAACCGATCAGCTATATTCTGATCGGTGGGAACTCTCTCTATCTTGGCATCATTTCTACCAACGATCTCTCTAACCAAATGGTAGTGCCTGACTATATGTTTAAACTTCTAATGAGACCTCAGTTCCTTCACTTGCGATATAGCCCCGTTGTTGTCACAATACAACTTCATTGGGTCAGTGATGCTCGGAACCACACCAAGTTCCATAATGAACTTCTTGATCCAAACTGCTCCCTTTGTCACTTCTGAAGCTGCAATGTACTCTACCTCTTTTGTCCAATCAGTAGTCGTTTCTTGTTTGGAACTTTTCTAACTAACTACACCATCATTTAGTCTGAATACATATCCATACTAGTATCTAGAGTTATTCCTATCAGATTGGAAGCTAGAATTAATATACCTGTTAATCACAAGATCACCTTCTTTATATAACAAGAATACATCTTTAGTTATTTTCAAGTACTTAAGGATATTCTTGACAGCCACCAAATGACACTCACTAAGGTTCGACTGATATATGCTCATAACACTTTGAGCATATGATACATCAGGTTTAGTATATAATATAGCGTACATGATTGATCCTATAGCTGAAGCATAAGGAATCAAACTCACGTGAGTACTCTCTTCTTATGTCTTTAGACACATAGATTTAGAGAGTGTAATCTCATATACCATGGGAAGATAACCTCTATTGGACTGCTCCATGCTAAACATCTTTAGCATCTTATCTATGTATGTAGACTAAGAAAGACCGAACAACATCTTAGATCTATCTTTATAAATCCTTATCCCCAAAATATAAGTTGCTTCTCCAAGGTATTTTATAGAGAAGTTCTTAGCTAACCAAATTTTTACTGATTGCAAAGTTGAGACATCATTTCTTATTAGCAATATTTTATCTACATACAATATAAGGAATATGATTGCACTCCACTAACCTTCTTATACACATACGGCTTATCTAGATTTTGTGAGAAACCAAACTCTTTGATTGTCTCATCAAATTAAATATTCCAACTATTGGATGCTTGCTTCAATCCATAAATGAATTTCTGAAGCTTGCATACATTTTCTTCATTTATAGATATGAAACTATTAGGTTGTTCATATACACATCCTCGGTTAGGTTTCCATTAAGGAAAGCCATCCTCACTTCCATTTTCCATATCTCATAATCATAATGAACGGCAATGGCTAGGAGTATCCTAATGGATTTAAGCATAGTTATTGGGATAAATGTTTTGTCATAGTTAACACCTTGCCTTTGATGATAACCTTTAGTTAAAAGCCTAGCTTTATGGGTAATTACATTACTCTCTATGTCAGTTATTATTTTTGAAAACCCATTTGCACCCTATGGGTTTTATTCCTTCGGGTAGGTCAACCAAATTCCATACTTGGTTTTCATATATGGAATCCATTTCAGATTTCATAGTTTGAAGCCATTTGTCAGATTTTGAACTCTTTAAAACCTCTTCATATGTAGTAGGCTCATCATCTTCTAAGAGTAATATGTCGTTAAGTTCACTTATGAGAAATCTATATCTCTCGGGAACATGATGTATCCTACCTAGCCTACGAACTTCCTGTGTATCAAAAGGTTGAACTATTGTTTCATCTTCATAAACAATAGTCTCGGGTCCAAGTAGTTGATCTGCGTCTATTTAAGCATCTTGAACTTCCATAAGTTCAATTTTGCTCCCACTTTCTCTTCTTTTAGAAGAAACTCTTTCTCTAAAAAGACAGTATGTTTTGAAACAAACACCTTTTGGTTCGAAACATGGTAGAACTGATATCATAGAGTTTCCTTAGGATATCCTACAAACAAACACTTATCAGATTTAGCTTCAAGCTTATTTGACTGAATTTGCTTCACATAAGTAGGATAACCCCAAACTTTCATATGAGAAAGATAAGGTTTATTGTTAGTCCATATCTCATATGGAGTAACATCAACTGACTTGGATGGGACTCTGTTTAATACATACCCCAAAAGGATTTTGTTAAATTTGCTAAACTCATCATAGACCTCACCATATCTAACAAGGTTCGATTTTTCCTCTCAGCCACACCATTATATTGTGGTGTATAAGGTGGATTCCACTAGACAATATTCCATTATCCCTAAGATAAACCAAAAAATCTTAGCTTAAGTATTCACCACCTCGATCCGATTGAAGTGATTTAATACTTCTCCCAAGTTGTTTCTCAACTTCATTTATGAATTCTTTGAACCTTTCAAAGGCTTTAGACTTGTATCTCATAAGATACACATACCCATATTGAGAATGATCATCGATAAAGGTAATCAAGTATACAAAACCACCTTTGGCATGTATGGACATCAAACCACATACATTAGTATGTATTGGGTCTAAAAGTCCACTAGTTCATTCACCTTTTCCTTTAAAGGGTAACTTAGTCATCTTACCTAATAAGCAAGATTCACATACGTCATATGATTTATAATCATATGACCCTAAACTATCAAACTTGTGTAGTTTAGACATGTGTCTCTCACTTATATGCCCAAGGTGACAATGTTATAAGTAAGACAATTTCATATTATCTCGTTTTATTCTTTTGTTATTATTGATATTTAGAACTGGATTAGACATATCCAATATGTATAAACCATTGCACAATGTACCCAAAACATATAATATTCCATTCAAATAAATTAAACAACCATTGTTATTGAAATTTAAATGGAATCTAGCTTTATTAAGACTAAAAATAGACATTACATTTTTAGTCAAAGCAAGTACATAAAAATAATTTTCCAATTCTAATACAAGCCCACTAGGGAGCATCAATACATATGTGCCTATAGCTAATGCAGTAACTCTTTCTCCATTGCCAACTCACAGGTCTAACTCTCCCTTATTGAGTTGTCAACTGTTCCTGAGGCCCTTCATGTCAGCACAAATGTGTGAGCCACAACAGGTATCTAATACCTATATGTTGTTATCAAAAATAGTATGAATATCAATAATATAAATACCTAAAATAAATGGGGCATCAAATGCCTTCTTCTGCTTCAAAGACTCCAGATAGGCCTTGCAGTTTCTCTTCCATTAGCCATCCTTACCACAGTGGAAGCAAGTTCCCTTTGAGGTAGTCTTCTTTGCTTTCTTGACACCTCCCTTAGTCCCTGCGGACTTCTTCTTCTTTTGGCTCTTTTTCTTCAAACGAGAAGAGTCCACCAGCATCACAACCATGTCCTTGCTTATAGATGGCTCAACTGCTTTGAGCATATTGACTAGCTCGGGAATTGTGCTGGATATATTGTTCATCCAATAATTAAGCACAAATTGTGAGTAACTATGGGTTAAACTCATCAGAATTAAGTCAATACTTAATTCATGATCCAAAAGAAAACCCAAGGAGGCCAACTGCTCGATGTAGCCATTCATCTTCAGTGCGTACTACACTGGAGATGCCCCCTCAACCATCTTGGAGCGGAAGAGCAACCTCAAAGTCTCGAATCTTTCGAACCTTACTTGCTCATCAAAGAGCTCCCTAAGATGATTGACTATGGTATGAGCATCCATAGACTCGTGCTGCTTTTGTAGCTCCTGTGATATAGTGGCTAGCATAATACAACTGGCCATCTCGCTATCATCGAGATCTGTCCGATATGCCTTCTGATCATCATTAGAAGCATCAGTAGTAGGGGGATCAGGAAGTGGTTTTTCCAATACATAACCAAGCTTCACAGACTTGAGAACTATTCTCAAGTTCCTGAGCCAATCAAGGAAGTTTGGTCCAGTTAACTTGTTAGCTTCCATCAATGATCTTAAATTCACATTAATATTCTTGTTGTTGAGTCGGGCAATAGCAACCTATTATATAATAGCCCTAGACCACCCACTCATAGATATTGTCCGCTTTGGGCATTGGCACAGCAAGCTCTCACGGTTTTGCTCTTCCCACCCTTAGGAAAACGCGTCTATGAGAGAGAGGTATCCATAACCTTATAAGGCCTACTTCGTTCCCCTCTTCAATCGATATGGGAATCTAACATTCCACCCCCCTTGGAGACCCAGTGTCCTCGCTGGCCCACAAGCCTGGATCCAGTCCCTTAGAGGTCCCGCGTCCTTGCCGACATATCGATCCGGGTACTGACTCTGATACCATTTGTAATAGCCCGGATCAGCCGCTCACAGATATTGTCATCTTTGGGCCTTCGCCCAGCCAAGCCCTCACGATTTTGCTCTTCCCGCCCTTGGAAAAACGCATCTTTGAGGGAGAGTTTCCATAGCCTTATAAGGCCTACTTCATTCCCCTCTCCAATCGATATGGGAATCTAACATTCCACCTCCTTGAAGGCCCAGTATCCTCACTAGCTCATAGGCTTGGATCCACCCCCTTAGAGGCCCAACGTCCTTGCTAGCCCATAGGCCTAGGTCCACCCCCTTTGGAGGCCCATCGTCCTTACTGGTACATCAGCTCGGGTAATGTCAGATTCCCATATCGATTGGAGAGGGGAATGAAGTAGGCCTTATAAGGCTATGGAAACCTCTCCCTCATAGACGCGTTTTTCCAAAGGGTGGGAAAAGCAAAACTGTGAGGGCCTGGTTGGGCCAAGGCCTAAAGTGGACAATATCTATAAACGGGTGGTCTGGGCTATTACAAATGATATCAGAGCCAGTACCCAGATCGATATGTCAGCAATGATGCTGGGCCTCTAAGGGGGTGGATCCAGGCCTGTGGGCCAGCGAGGACGTTAGGCCTCTAAAGGGTGGGAATGTTAGATTCTCATATCGATTAGAAAGGGGAACGAAGTAGGCATTATAAGGCTAAAGAAACCTCTCCCTCATAGACCTGCTTTCCCAAAGGGCGGGAAGAGCAAAACCGTGAGGGCTTGGAAGCGGACAATATCTATGAGCCGGTGATCTGGGCTATTACATATCATCAAATAGAGAAAAATTAGAATGTACTTAAATGCATATCTATAAGGACATTAATAACATGCATTATGGCACCCACTATTTTCACAAATTTATAACCCTCATTATAAATCTGAGAGAACTCATAAAGAAATTCTCATAGTGGGTCAATATCTAATATCCCTAAGAATGACCTTGGATTTGCCCAATAAGCCACCTTAGTTCAACCGGTAGGTATCGATCATACCAATTGCATCTCCAATGCAACTATCAAATCTAGTGCTATCAACTGTTGATGTGTGCACACTCATTGGGCTATCAACTCTTGACACATGTACATCTAATGTACACTACCTAACTTCACCTTTGTCCCCTTTGATCTTGAGTTTACCCAATAAACTGACTCTTCAAGTTAAAACCAACCCATTAATTTGGAAATCCTATTTCCATGGTTCGAACATGTCTGTGTAGAGTAGGCTTGGGTTTGCCCAACAACCCTAACTATAAAAGGACTCTGGTTCTTGCCACATTAAAGGAAGGCATTAGTTTTAATATTCTAAGTGAGGGAGGTTTGACTAAGGTCTCATCCAACAACCCTAACTATAAAAAGACTTTGATTCTCACCACATTAAAGGAAGGCATTAGTTTTAATATTCTAAGTGAGGGGTTTAACTAAGGTCTCATCTAACTTAGATGGTCTTATATATATAACTCTTATATATACATATATCATGCCATGTAGTTATAGTAACTATATGTATGTATATGTATATATATATATATACATACATATATATTGTTTCTATAACTACATGGCATGATATGGACTACCCAATCAAATTGGGCCTAGGACCATAACCATCCATCATGCAAGCCCACACATTCTCCTAACCATGCATTCTCTAATGCATAAATGTAAACACATCATTTTGGTTATGACATCTTATGGATCCTAACGTGGAAACCCAATTCAACACTTGGATCTAAGCCCAATCCAACACTTAGATTTATTATCTTCCTTTTACTAACTTGGCTAAAATTACTAATGTATTTTATTTCGATTAGAATTAATATTAATCTAATTAACATGAATTACTAATTCCAGAAATTAATTCATAATTAATTTACCTTAAAATAATTATTTGATGTCCAAAATTAAACAACTTCGATTTTGATATACATGCTAATTTTTTTTCTTACTAGAAAACCTATTACTCTACTAAAATTAATTCAAAATTAATTTCTATAATTTTACAAAATTTTCAGAACATCAAATCATCATTCCAAGCATCTCTAGGTCGTTTCATGATGATCAAAATAATTTAGGAATCACCCAAAAATTATCATGATCACCGAAACATCGATAAGACACCAAAAATGAAAAATATGACTTTTAAAATTTTCTGGAAATCTAATTTCAAGAAAAATCATTTAGGCATGCATCAATCATAAAATTAACACATTTTTATCACATAAAAATATTTTTAAGTTTCTAGAGCCCAAAAAATAAACATATAAAAACATCAGACAAAACAGATCTTACAATTTCTGAAAAGCTGTCCAGATATGGATAATTGTTTGATAAAATTAATAAAACATTTTTAATAATTATACAAAAATAAAAGAGGCATAAAAACATCCCAAATATATTCACATAAATTTTCCAAAATCAAATTCCACGAAAATTATGTGTAACCTCATCAGTTTTGCCAATAGACATCATGTACCCAACAGAAAGACATATTTCATGCATGTTCTTGTAAAGTCAAAATTAAATATTTTCAATCACATTAAAATTATTTTCAATCACATTGAATACATCTTATGAACAGATTGGTGAAAAAAAATTGTGAAAACCATTTTTCTATAATTAATTTCGAACAAAACATTACAGGACCTTAAGCTGTCACAACCATGAAATCAAATGTCATGCATTTTACATCTAACAAGGCACAAGATAGCTCTGATGCCACTGTTAGGTTCCGATCATACATCTCATACATAATATATATCAAATATATGCAGTGGAAATAAAAAGGAACCTCAAAAATCAGATCTGCTTATGCATATAGATATAGAAAAAAAATATGAAATGTAAGATGTTTACATACCTTTTTCAGCATCTCCTTCTTTCTTTATCCTTCCACATTGGGTTATTGTAAACTACAACGATCAACACAGACCGTCTCTAATGAAATTCCACATAAAGATAGAAGGATGAAACCTCACTAGGAGATGGCTAGAATTCTTTCTTTGTGCTAGTAAAGACAAGAACTCTTGAGAGAGTTAGAGAGAAAAAGTGTATGTGTAAGAACAAGAACCTTTTATTTTCTCTTTCATTTTGTGTCTTACACAAGATGCACAAAAATCATCTCAATTCTTTGCACCATTTGGCCTTCCATAATCTCTATCACTAATGTAAAGTTATGGGAAGTTAATGGTCATGAATAGCAAGCATTAATGGAAGTTATGGGAAGTTAATGACTATGAATAACATGCATTAATGAAAGCCAACAACACTTGTTTCTAATCCATTCCATGCAACATTTTCTACCACGATCACATTGAGATACAATCTTGAAACACTCTTTCATATCTTGAATCAACATTCAAGACCATTTTACTCATCCTTCGAATGTCCTATGTGTGTGACCCATTAGGTTCCCAGTTATGTTGGCCATTTGAATTAACACTTAATTTAAGTAAGTCAAGTGCAGTATCTAACAACACCTCATAACCCCCAATTAATCGGAAAGTCAATTGTTTGATTACAAACCCTTCCATATGCAATGTTGTCATGTAATTTGTCCTTTCACCATCTATACCCCACTTGGTTCAAAGTATGGTTAAAGTGTCAACTCCCACTAGACTAACTACGTCACATATAGTCCAAATGTTGTTAGATCTTGTTCTAAGGATCTCATAACTCTATATATCATTGAAGACTCTCTTTATGACATATATCTACTCTGGTCAGAGACTCCTAATTAATGACTTTGACAAGAGGCCGTGGGTATCATCTCCTTCTATCAGGAGTGGTGAAACTTTTATTGGCTACTCAATTACCTTTGAATACCTCAAGTTGTACCCAATCACCACCCTATGAGTAACCCCTGAAAGGCACCGATGAATGGTGTCAAAACACAAGATCAATATCTGAGATATCCTTGAGCACTTTAATTCAGAGGATACTTGCACCATTGCTATAATGAGACTATCATTGACATTGGAATAGAATATCTATATGATTGTCTCATAGTAGGTCAATCCAGTGTACTTACTACCTTTAGTAAGCATCCATATGTTAACTTTAAACAACTCATTTCTACATTTTTTGAGATCTACTGCTTGATCTAATCAAAGAGTATAACACGCGCTAGTCAATCTGGATTAATAATATTCCATCTTATTAATCCTATGACTAGGGAAAGTTTAAATCTAACATTATTACACATGATAGGAATCTTATTATCATGATCTCATCATGATTTCCTCTATGATGTGTTTTGAATCAAGGACTTCATTAAATCAATTTAAGATCAACATCAAAACGATAAATGTATGAACATTGAAATAATGAAAAATGCCTTTTTAATCATAAAATGATTTGTACAATAAGTGCTAAAGGTGATTGTCTTTAGAGCACTTCTCTAACACTAAATGCACTAAACTAATTGTAATATGATGTAATTCATGTGACTAAGTAATCTAGCATTCTAACTCTCAGTAGTTTTGGAAAATGACTATTAAAAAGCATCTCTTTTATTTCGGTTTCCATCAAACCAACAAAATATACTTGGCTAGCTTTAATAAGATCTTTTAAAGCTAGTTCCTTATTGGGAAAATTATTTCCTCTAGCATTCCATATTATGGAAACCATAAAGACTGTTTATACCTAGTCCTCCTCTTGGATTTTTTACTTCCACCTAATGCTTGCCACTCATCTTATTCCTACTTAGAGCTACTTTTCACATCAAAACTCTTTTTATTATCTATAACTCCCTTTGGAGTTTCTATTATGTCAACCTTTGTTATTACATCTACTCCATCCTTTGATTTTTGGGAATTCTCTTTATTTAAACCTTCTTATGAGTTATTTTGTTTAGCTGTCTCCTAAAATTTTTCTGATGATATCTCTTACTAAATTTGACTTTTTTAGTTGTCTTATATTTTATCAATCTGTCTAAAGGATGGAGAATTTCCATTTTGCTCACTTCTACTTCCATCACATTGATATTAACAACATTTGCTCCTACATTTGAAATCTTCTTGTTCTTTTCCTATTTTTCTCCTAAGAGATTCTTAGGATCAATAACTGTTTTTCCAGTGTTAATTAGATATTCTTCTTATTGAATTTCACCATTTACATATATTTGAGCACCTAGTTTAGAGGTACCTAGTGGCTCTGGATTTAGATTTCTTCCACTTCCCTCTTCATTCTTATTCCTTTTAGAAATCCAAAATTTGGTTTCTTCTTTCATATAATGCTTCCACGAATAAGACAAAAGAATTCTATCCTTTACTAATTCTCAACAGTTATTATACTTCATAAAAGGAATGTTTTTAGGTATTATTTTCTTATGTTCCACTTCTATATACACCCTTGCATTACCCACCTTTTTAATGTTTGTTATATTTTCATCAATATTTAGACGAACTCCTAAGTAACTAGCTAAATAACTCAATCCCTCATAAGACCATTATTTAGGAGGGATTTTATACATATTAACCTAAATAGGGATTATCTTGATTTCATTTCTGTTAATTTTGAATCCCATTTTCAACTTCTATAAAAATATTGGCTTAACTTATATGTGCCAAGGTCCCACATCCATCACTTTACTAGCCATTTCCTCTTACGAGAAGTGAAAGATGAATAGATCAACTTCAGTTATTAGTGTTGATTAAAGAACCATTTCTTCCAATTCATATCAACCTAGTGTTGAATACTTGGGTATGCCATCCTTTTCTCTAGAAAGTATTCAACTAGGGATGCTTGCCACTTAGGTGTCCCTTGCTGTAACACTTCTATAAGAGAGGCAACAAAACCCTCTTTGATTCCAGCAAAAAGTCAAAGAATGCCAAAGGAATCTAGATCTCCTACAACACGAATTTAGGACTGCTTTCCTACCTTCTGGGAAGAGGGGTGAGTTTTTTATAAGGTTAAAAGAGGGGTAAACTCCTCCCTCTCCAATGTTTGGTTTAGGGATGAGCTAGATTCTTCGAGTGACATTTAACCATTAATAGTAAACTGTTAGGACCTGGTTTTAAGGGGAAATTAAGTGGGCTATCAAAATTAGAGAAGCCCATATTTAAATCAGTATCTACAAGCAATAAAGGAGGTCCACGAAGCAGTAAGAGAAGTTCAAAGCAAGCGTGAAGGCTCAAGGAATCAAAGATAAAAGAAGCATCCATAATTCAGTTTAGACAGAGGTTCAAACAAAGCATCCATTCTTTTAAATCAAGCTTTGTGTAAGAACAAAGATTATTTTTTTATAAAAAAGAAGGACATAATAGACATCTTGAAACCATTAAAGCATTCTTACTCCAAATGAACATTCTAAAACAATTGTTGCTGATGCAATTTTCAAGACCTATTTTTTGTGGTGAAATTATTTATAGTTTTCTTTTTTTCACTAAACCCTTGTTTCCTATTACACTATGAATATTTGGTAGAACTTGTTTTGTTAATTATGTTCATCCCCTGAAGAACTAAAATAGATATAAAATATTTAAAATATATTTTCTTAGGCTACTAACATCTACAAAAGGGATATGAATGCTATTGTATTAATGTTAACAAGTATTTTAGGTCAATTGATGTTAAATTTTTGGAACACATTTCATCCTTTCCTACATCTTTGATCTTTACGATGGAGGATGAGGATATGGCAGATTATAGGAACATATATATATGATACCACTAATGTTGGATAACCACTACCATTACCTATTCTCCTAGTTTATTCTAGATAACAAAATCATCATGATATAAGCTTAGCATATATCCTTTTTTGACATCAGATATAACAATTAATGATCCTAACATCTTAATTTTTGAACTAAGGGAGGTTCTAGTCAGTGTTTTAATGATAACAAAAAAATTACTACTATGAGTTTATTATTTAGATGAAAAGCGATGTAAGAAAAAACTGAAGCCATAAACTCAAGAAGATAGTGTATGAAGTTGAAAAGGAGAAGTTAAAGTTTGCAATCGACAAAATGAAGTTTAAACCAAGAATAAAAAAATCAAAGCTTATCAAGGTCATTCTTTAGTTTGTAATATTAATATTAATCTCATCTAATCACTTTGATGTTATAAAAGGCTCGACATGCATAAACATTTCATTTTATTTTATTGAATAAGACTTTCCATTCACTAAGAGGCATTGAATTTTTTGGTTTTAATATAAAAGCCTGTTGGTTTTCCAAAAAAAAGTTAGAGGAACATTTTGGGAAGTGTTTAAATCATAATTAGATTTTAAAAATTAGTTTTGAGCATTTGAAGGTGTTAAGATAACATTTTAGGGTGATTGGTCAACTTATATAGGTTAGTGATCAACCAATAAGGTTAAATTTGTTAAATTTAATGTACCATGAGTTTGCTATAATATCAATTGACGTAATAGTTCAGCAATGTGTCATATTGGTAATATACTTATTAGTTGACCAATCTAGTGAATTTAAAACTTTTAATGAACCCTGATCAACCAGTATACTATACTAGTTGAACAGTGCATCGTATGTAGCCATTGAAATGACTAGTTCTTGGCTTCAACAGCTAGTAGAGGTCCCAAAATACTATAAATACGTGTTTTCTCATTATTTTTAGCATCAAGAAGTTTTGAGAGTTGTAAACACACATTTCAAAAAACACTTTTAAAAAAATGATTTGAGCATCATTTTCTTGTATTTGTGTGAGAGAGACATTTTGGAGTTATCAATTGAATAAGTGAGAAACTTTAGGTTGGAATAATTGATATTGAAATGTATTATTGTACAGGGGGTGTACAAGTGGAATTAAGGTTTCTCTTCACCTTGGAAGAAGATTATAAGAAAGGTTTCTTTTAACTAAAAAATATTGTACAAAGGTTATTCTTCATCATGAAAGAATAATTATAGTGGAATTCTAAAAAGAGCCTTGGGAGTGGACATAGGAAAGGGTTATTTACGGAACCATTATAAATCAGTTTGCATTCTCTCTTCCCTATCATATTTAAATTACTATTCAATTATTTAATTGATTTATATTAAGCAATTTCCCCATCCTTGTTTTTTTGCATCGATTGTTATTAATTGAGTACATTAGTTAGAAAAACTTGTTGAATTTTTTAAACACCTAATGCACCCCCTAGGTGCTATTAAGGGGTAAGGTCAATAACTCTTTGCAAAGGTAAACTTTAATGTTCTTATCTTATTTCATTTTTTTTATGATCCCTTATTTTCTACTTTTTGTTCTTTTTTTGCCTCCCTTGATTTTATCAATCTTCTAAAAGTTGTTCATGAAGTCTTATCTCATCCTTGTTAGTGTGATGCTATAATAGAAGAGATAAATGCTTTAGATTCTAAAGATAAATAGGATTTAATGAACTATCTTGTAGGAAAGAAGACTATTAGATGTAAATGGGTATTCGTAGTCAAAGGCAATTATAATGGAATTGTGATTAGAATCAAAGTACAACTTTTAAAACAAGGTTATGCTTATAATTATAATATGGACAATTGTGACACGTTCTCTCTTGTTGCTAAACTAACCTCTATTTATCTATTCTTTTCTATATAATATCCACTTATGATTGGACTCTACATTAGTTAAACATTAAAAAATGCCTTCTTATATAGTTACCTTCAAGAGAAAGGATATCTGAACCAACCGCCTAGGCTTATTACTTAAGAGGAGTGTGGAAAAAAATTTCAACTCTAAAATTTCTTATATGGCTTAAAATAAATTCTCGTTCTTGAATTATAAAATCTAGTCAAGTAGTGAAAATGCTATAAATGAATAAATGCAAGCCAAACAACTCAGTTTTTTATGAACATTGTACATCTATCATCACTCTTCTCGTTATATATGTGGATGATATTTTTATTACTAAAATTGATACTATAGGAATTTCATCTTTGAAGTTCTTTCTTCATAATTAGTTTTATACAAAAGATTCAGAAGTGTTGAAGTATTTTTTGGGAGTATAGGTAACAAGAAGTGAAAAAGGCATTTTCTTATCTAAGAGGAAATATATACTTGATCTATTAATAGAGATGAGAAAGTTAGGGGCAAAGAGGAGGGTTAAGCCATGTAGTGCCCTGGTGCTTCCTAATTTACAACTCACTAAAGGTGGAGGCTTATTTAAAGACTCTGAAAAATATAGAAGATTAGTTAGAAAAGTAAACTATCTTATAGTAACTCATCTTTATATTGCATATTATGTCAGTATTATGAGTCAATTCATGTCTTCTGTAATTGTTCGTTATTAGGTTGCTCTGGAATATATCTTATGTTACTTAAAAGGGAACTCTTGAACTAGAGATAAGGTATGAAAATCATAGATATACTCACATCAAGTATTTCTAAGATGTAAATTGGGCAAGTTTTAAGATTGATCGAAACTCACTACCAACTATTATGTCTTTGTTAAAGGAATTTTGATTTTATAAAAAAGCAAGAAGCAAAATGTTATGTCCAAGTCTAGTATAGAATTTGAATATGGTGTTATGACAAAATCAACTTGTGAGATAATGGAGGTGTCAGCTGTTTTTTAGTTTATTGACTAAAACTTAGCTTTTAACCATCTTAAAAGCTATTGATGTGTTTAGTGAATGGCTTATTGGTTAGCTCATTTAACTCCAATAAGCTTATTTCTAAAAGCTTCAGATGAGCTTTTAGAGTTAGTTGTTTACTTAATAACAGTATTGCCCTCCACTATATTCTCTACTTTTGCACTGTGTGTTTTTAAAGTTGACTTTTTTTATCGTACTGAAGTTTGGAAGAATATAACAAAGTAGTTAATTAAAATTTTTAATCTTTATTTAATTTTATAATATTAGTTTATATTTAAAAATACCATAATATTAAGTTTTTAAACATAAAGAGTCACATCAAATTAATATTTTTAGTATATAAGTACTGTATATCGTATCTGTATCATACTATAATTATAGATATTTTAATTTATTAAATAATAAAATTCATACATATTATATAAAAATACTAATATGATGTAGCTTGCTGCATCATTTATATTAATAGAGAATTTAACGTTAGATTATTATTATTATTATTATTAAAGTTATAAACTTAATTTTTGTAAAATTAAATATCTAAAATCTAAATTCTTATAAGAATATTCAACGAAATACTAAGAAATATAATATTCATGCCCTTATAATTTTTTTAAAATCATACCATTATAAGTCATTTTATACATCAACAGCTAATAATAAATAGTTAATTTTACCAAACATCTTTAATGAACAGTTGATGTTATCTACTGGTCAAATCAGCTGATATAATCAGTTATCAGTTAACTGATGATAGAATCAGCTCTCGGTTAAATGAGGATAGAATCAGCTAACAGCTAATGCAATCCGCTGTTTGCCAAACATAGTCAATATGAATATATAAACTCTTAATTGAAATTGGTTTAATAGCCTTAATATCAAAGTTGTGGTGTGATAATAAAATTGCTTTGCATACTCATTCTAATCATGTGATTTATAAATGAACAAAAAATATTGAGGTTGACTGTCATTTTCTCTATGACAAAGTGCATCACAACTTGATCTCTACAAGATATGTGAAAATTGGATAACAATTTAAATAAAGACTAAATAGAATTCAAGTATTGATAACAAATTGAGTATGATTAGTATCTATACTCCAATCTAAGGTAAAGTGTTACAAATTATATGTTATTGGATCCTAAAGCATAGTTATAACGATCACATTTAATTTCTTACTTAATTAGGAGTTGATTAGACACATCAATTGAAGCATTTCTTTTCCACTCTTTCTTATAGTTTCATCTTTTATGATGCAACCAAGCATATGCTATGCCTTAAAAAAGGCAAGCCTCTCCCTATTTGCTTTCAGATTTAACCCACGACTATGCATCGCAAATGACTTTCAACCATGCTCTTATACCAGTTAATATAATAAGGTTCAAACTAAGCCTAGATTTATGCACTCAAATCCACTGCGTTTGCAATCACAAATCAATTTTTCAGCTGTAATTCATTAAACACTTTAATAGCATAGTTCCCTCAAACACCTTCTAAGCACTCTCATTCTTAGTGATTTCGATACACAACAATATAAAACTCAACAGATAATTAAAGTAAGACTTTTATCCATGTAATAGGACAATTGTAAACTATTGCGAGGGCTAACATAATCTAAATTATGGCTACACACTTTGCACATATATATGTAACAGATAACAGTTACAAGTAGTTTATGTAGTTACATCCCAACTGTTAACACTACAAGAAAAATCGCAAATAGGGACAGAAAATAGGGACAAAATTTATCCGTCCCTAATTAGGGACAAAATTTTCGATCGAAATGGGTTAAAAAACAAAACTGTCCCCAAAGTTCGCTACATCTACACCGACCAAACTTTTCGTCCCAAAATTGGTTGCAAAGTTTGGCGCCAAAACCTGCGAAGTAAAGTTCATAAGAATCCATCCCTAATTCTGAACCAAATTTACAAACGAAAAAAATGGTCTCCAAATCCGTTACTAATTTGCGACTGTTCACATTAGGACGGATTTAGAGATGGAATATTAAGGACGGAATTTTTCGGTCCCAAATATTGGACGAAATTTGCACCCAATTTCTTTGAGAATTTTTTCCGTCCCTAAAATCGTAACAACGATGTTGGGACCAAATTTTCCGTCGCTATTTCCATACCTAAGTCCGTCCTAAATCCCTTATGTAAATCGGTCCCTATTTTGGTACCTAAATTTGTCCTAATTTCCATCCCTTTTATTCCCCACTTCTTCAGCAAGTGGAACAGTGTGTTTTTCATTGACCCCTTTTATTTATCCCCAAAGTTCGAGAATCAGAGGGTTTGGCTGCTCTGTTTTACATCTTCTTCAAAAAGGTTATAAAAATCTTGAGATTTTCTCTTAAAGGTGGAGTTGGTTGGTTTTGATTCATGAAACTAGCCATCAAAGTGCTTGAAGTTATTGAAAGGTTGGCATCACAAGCTCATTAAGGTAATTTCTTTTGCAAATTAGATGTTCCCCTCTAATAA
>JANQBM010000008.1:27408544-27441829 GCA_025594535.1 Erythroxylum domingense
CTACTTTCTCTAGAGGAACATCTAATGGTGACACATCTTCATTATCAACCAAGGGTACTGCTAGGGTTTCATTATCAATATCATTACTTCTATCTGGTTGAGAATCATCATCAAACTTGACATGAATAGATTGTTCAACAGTTTTAGAAGCCAGATTATAAACCCTATAAGCTTTAGAAGATAGTGAATATCATAGAAAAATTCCTAAATAGACCTTAGAATCAAATTTATCCACAATTTCTTTTGTATTTAATATAGTACACTTATAACCAAATGGATGAAAGTAAGATATATTAGGCTTCCTTTCATTTCATAACTGATATGGAGATTTATTCAACAATAGTCGCAAAAGAATTCTATTTTGAATACAACAAGTTGTATTTACAGCTTCTGCCCATAAATACTTAGGAAGATTCATTTCACATAGCATAGTTCTTGCCATTTCCTGAATCGTCCTATTCTTCCTTTCTATAACTCCATTTTATTTTGGAGTTCTAGGAGTAGAGAAATTATGGAAAATTCCATTCTCTTCATAGAATATTCTGAATTTTTCATTTCCAAATTTTCCACCATGATCACTTCTAATTCCAACAATAGAAATTCCTTTTTCATTTTGTTACTTTTTGGAAAGAACTTTAAAACATTTAAAAGTTTCGTCCTTATGAGACAAAGATAATATCCAACAAAAATCTACTGAAGTCATCAATAATTATGAGACCATACTTCGGTCCGCCAAAACTTAATGTCCTAGTTGGACCAAATAAATCTGTATATAACAACTTTAGAGGTCTAGACAAAGTTACAATATTTTTAGAAGAAAAAGAAGTTTTAACTTGTTTTCCTTTATGACAACTCTCACAAAGGAAATCCCTGTTAAAACTTATTTTTAGTAAACCTCTTACCAAATCATGTTTAATCAACTTGGAAATATGTTTGAAATTAACATGACTTAGCTTTTTATGCCAGATTAGTTTTTCTTCATCTGTTGATATAAAAGAAGAAACATTTTGACTTTGCAAATCTTCTGAATTAATCTTACAAAGATTGTTTCATCTTTTGGCAGAGACGAATATGGAAATGTCCTTGGTTTTGACTACATAAGAGTTTTGATTAAAGGATACTTAAAAACCATAATCACATAATTGACTGACACTAATCAAATTATGTTTTAAACCTTCAACTATCAAACATTATCAATACATGCAAAGGAATCTTTACCGATTTTGCTAATTCCAACTATTTCTCCCTGTTGGTTATCTCCAAAAGTTACTGATTCTCCCTTCTTATTTTGAAGATCTAGGAACATAGACTTATTCCCGTCATATGTCACAAGCATCCACTGTCCAAACACCATTGGTGCTGGCTGTTTTTTCCAAGGAAGGAGATCTATAGTAGATATTATGTTCTTTTTAGATACGCAAATTTTCTTGGGTCCATTACAGTTAGTCTTAGAAATATTCATATAATGATAAAAGGAAGACTGGTGAAATTTCTTTCTATATAGAACAAACTTCTTTTTGTAACGAGCATTGCTTTTAGTAAACCCTAGACCACTCTTATCATTAGGGTGTTGATAATTTCTAATGATATCATTCATTTTTTCGTACTTTCAGTAAAGTTTGATAAATCTACTGAAGGAGAATTAATCCTTTGCTTCAACTGACTAATTTCCTCAGATCTATCAATAGAAACTTTTTTCTTTATATCATCTACTTATTTCTTAAGACAGACATTTTCTTTTTCTAACACTTTCGTCTTCCTCAAGTTTTCGACGAACTTTCTTTTTAAAGATCCATATTGCTTTAGTATAACATGCGAGTCTTCTAACAATTCTAGATATGCATCTTGAAGTTCATTAAAGTTAGAAGTTACCTTCTCGTCACCCTCTTTTTTGGCTACCAAGCATATATTTGCTTGTTCTGATGCTTCTGAATCAGAACTAGATTCAGATGAATCCAAATCTTCCCAAATTGCCATCATACTTTTTTTATTTTCCTTATTCTTCTTCAGTTCTCTTCTAAGCAACGGACATTCATACTTGTAATGTCTGGTTTGTTACAATTGTAGCAAATGATAGAGGTCTTGTCGTTCTTGACTTCTTTGCTATTTTTCTTAAAAGAAATTTTTATTTCTTTTTGCTTTCTTCTTCCATATCCTTATGATCTTTCTTGAAATGAAAGATAATTCATCATCATCTTCACTTGAATCATAATCAGATTCACTGGTATCATCATTATTGACTTCTTCTATCTTTAATGCTTTTGATGAAGAACTTCTATTTCTCTTAGTCTTGTGATTTTTCTGACCATCCTTTAATGCTATAGATTTGTCTCTTTTAGGTTTATCTTCAGCATTAAGCTCTACTTCATGTATCTTTAAAGAACCAAGCAATTCATCTAGCTTTAATTTGCTCAAGTCCTTAGCTTCTTGTATTATAGTGACTTTAGGTCTCCATCTTTTCGGCAAACTTCTGAGAATCTTCCTAACATGGTCTTGAATATCGTAGATTCTCCCAAGAGCTTTACGTCTATTAACGATGGATTGAAATCATCCAAACATCTGATCAATAGACTCATCTTCTTTCATTTTAAACAGCTCATACTAATGTACAAGAATGTTGATCTTAAACTATTCCACCTAGTTTGTGCCTTCATGTGCGATGGATAGAGTGTCCCACATCTTTTTCGTAGTTTTGCATCCATGAACTTTATTATAGTCACTTTTGCTTAAAGCACAACTCAAAAAGAACTTGGCCTTTGAATTTAGTTAAAATCTAGCTTTGTGATCAGCTGACCATCTGTTACGAGGAATGGTATTTCCTTCATCATCTATTGGTACGTATGGTCCATTCTCAATGATATCCCAAAGATCAATGTGTGTGGATTATATGAAGAGCTGCATCCTGTCCTTCCAATAATGATATTCTTCACCATTGAACACAGGAGTTACTGTGACAAAGGCACCTTCAGCTATAAAAACTTGTGATTCAGCTATGGATCTTTTTCCTCACTTTGTAAAGATAGTTCTTGGAAATCGAGCTCTAATACCAATTGAAGTAAATCACACGTTAATATAGAAATTACATAAAATATATAATATACACAAAAGGGGGGTTGAATTGTGTATTCTTTTTGTAAATACAAAATCTTTAATATTTCTTGATAAAAACTTCTGTAACTTGTTAATAGAATATCACAAACGTTATATGAAAATTTTTATGAAGATAAATCACAAATAACTTCTATATGATTTTTTTTAAAAACAAAATATAATAAGTTGAAAGATAGATGATAGACTTCGCAATTTTATACTAGTTCACCCTCAATCGTAAGTTACGTGTAGTCCTCAAAATTCTTCTAAGTTTTCACTATACTTCAACAAGTTTACAAGTATTCTTTCTTCCTTTCTAGAGCCTCTTCAGGTCTCTTACATCAAGTATTCTTTCAGCTATCTTAGCCTCTCCAAGCTCTTAGCCTTTTCTTTCTCTTACTAGAAAGATATTGTGAGCTTTTGTTACAGTAGGTTTAGCTCTCTAGTATTGTACTATAGAATTTTTCTTTTCTAAGTATACACTTGAAAGCTCAAAGATAACTAATTGTTCAAAGGTTTTCGAAAAAGTTGAAAAGTTGTTCAATCTTTGACTATGACTAGTATTTATAGTCTATGTCTCCAACTGCTTCTTGAATCTTGATAACTGCTTCTTGAATCTTGATAACTATTATTTAGTTGAGTTCTGTAACTAACTCAAACTAGCTAACTATTTGACGTACTAGCATATCTTCAGCTTTGTACTGTCTGTGTTTTGCTTTCTTCTGTATCTTTTGTTTCTTCTGTGTTTTGCTTCTTTTGTGTTTTGCTTCTTTTGTATCTTCTGTTTCTTCTGTGTCTTTCCGCTTCTTCTGTATCTTCTGTTTCTTCTGTGTTTTTTGCTTCTTCTGTTTCTTCTGCTTCTTCTATGTTTTTGCGCTTCTTCTGCATCTTTTGCTTCTTTTGTGTCTTTGTGCTTCTTCTGTATCTTCTGCTTCTTCTATGTCTTTGCGCTTCTTCTGTGTTCTCCGCTTCTTTTGTGTTTTGCTTTCTTCTGTATCTTTTATTTCTTCTGTGTTTTGCTTCTTTTGTTTCTTCTGCTTCCTCTATGTTTTTGCACTTCTTTTGTATCTTCTGTGTTTTCCTTTCTTCTGTGTTCTTCACTTATTCTATGTTTTCCTTATATGTTTTGCTTTCTTCTGTGTCTTCTGTTTCTTCTGTGTTTTACTTCTTCTGTTTCTTCTGTGTTTTGCTTCTTCTGTATCTTCTGCTTCTTCTATGTCGATGCACTTCTTCTGTGGTTTGCTTCTTCTGTATCTTTTGCTTCTTCTATGTCTTTCTTTCTTCTGTGTTTTCTTCTTCTGTGTTTTGTACTTCTACACACTTAACAGACTCATCAAAATAGTTTATTTATTTCTAACATTATTACTATTTGATTGTCATCAAAATTAATCCTTGTAAAGTGCTCCGAATTTAACAACCTATAGTCAATGCACAATCTCAATGTTCCATCCTTCTTTTTCACAAATAATACTGGAGCTCCCCAGGGTGAAACACTGGGTATAATAAATCCCTTATCCAACAACTCATGTAACTGAGTATTCAACTTCTTCAGTTCTACAGGTGCCATCCTATATGGGGGAATAGATATAGGAACAACACCTAGAACTAGAGCATTTTTGAATTCTATTTCTTGATCTAGAGGTAAGCTAGATAACTCTATAGGAAACACATCAAGGAATTCCCTAACTATAGGAATGTCCTACATATGCCGCTCAGTTCAGGTATCAGTGATGTGGGCCAAATAAGCCTTATATCCCCCTTGCATCAACCACAAGGCATTCATAAATGAGATTAGCTTTGTTAGCACTGCTTGGTTAATACGTCTAAACATTGCTCTCAGCTGATTAGGAGATTCAAATATTACCTCCTTAGTATAACAATTCATGATGGACTTATGAGCAATGAGCCAATCCACGCCTAAGATAACATCTATTTCCTTTAACGGTAACACAATCAAGTCTGCCTCTAACTCTGTTTGATCAATTTGAATCAAACACCTTTTGTAGACTTCCCTTATCATGGTGGTACTACCTATCAGTGTACTCACCTCTAATCTATATCTTAATAACTCTCTATCGCAATGTAACTTAGATGCCATATGCAGTGTGATAAAAAATATGTAGATCCAGGATCTAGCAATGCATAAGCCTCAAATGTAAATATAAGTAACACACCTGCAATGAAATCTGGAGACTCTTGAGCCTCTTGTCTCATCATGGCATAGACTCAGGCCTAAGACTCCGGTTGGTTGCTCTACACCTCAGTCCTACAAGTAGCACTTCCAGAACTCATTTTGCCTTTGCCACGACCTCTCTATCTAGGCCTATTGGCTCGGCTCTACTAAACCATAGTTTCTGTCGGCACACTTCTTCTCTTGCCAGACTGTGCTCCAAACACAATGGAACAGTCCCTGGCTTGATGATCAAATGATTCTTATCAAAGGTAGGCTCCTGTAAACTTCTAGCATTCACCACTGTGCTTCTTCCCACAATGCTCACAAACCGGCATTTGACTCGATACTACGTCTCTGCTATTGCCAGATTGCACAAAACTACCCCTCCCTCTGAACCCCTACTGTCTTGATCCAGTTGGTGGTTTGAAAGCTTGGTTCTGATGTTTGCTAAACCTTCTGCGATAGCTACCCTATGATTCATTAGGCATCTTCTATCTAGATTCAGAGTGATTGTCCTTTAACAACTGCTAAATGCAAATTAAGCCAACTCGTAGTTCTATAAAATTACCTAGGTTAGAAATAGCTAACCTTGTCCAGATTTCTATGTTCAGTCCGTCTTCAAATCTCCTGTACTTGTCTTCCTCAGTAGGAATCAAGGAAGTAGCATATCTCATCAGCTCATTGAACTTAACCTTATACTCTGCCACAGATAAACTGCCTTACTTTAGATCTAGAAATTCCTTTATCTTTCTATCCATGTAGATCTTGGGCATGTAATTTTCCTTGAAGACTCTTAAAAAGTCTTCTCATCTCAAACTACAAGGCTTGATGGTACTGCCTGGAATAGTTTTCTACCATTGGTAAGCTGGGCTTTACAGTAAGGAAATAGTATAGTTGAACTTCTCATCCGACTTATAATCCATCTAGTCAAAGACTCCCTCTGCTCTCTCTAGCCATCCCTCGACCTCTCTGTAATTCTGTAGAAGTCCACAGCTCCTTGCTTTCCTAGTTTATCATAGCTCCTTTCCTTTCTCTTGGGAATTCTTAGAGGCATTCCCTTAGGTTGAGTTACTGATGACTCTTTACTGGCCCTTTCTAATCTTAGGTCAGTTAATTGCTTTACTTAATCGAACACCTATGGTGGATGACCGATAAGAGATAATAACTTCGATTACCATCCGAAATTCTCACATTATTTCATGCTTAACATTCCTACATATCCCTATGGATGCCAACCATGCTCTAATACTAGCAACTGTAGCACCCCACCACCTCCGACACAGACACTTACGCCCTTCAGATGTACGTGCACCTGCCTAACAGAAACGGCATGCTAATTTATATCACTTTCACTATATCACATGACATCATAATTAAAATCATAAATAACACAATATCTAAAATAAAAAATGTCCTCATTTCATTTCATAAACCATAATCTTACAATGTAGCATTATATCCATCATCCAAGTTTATATAATATTAGCCTATTAGAGTCACAACTCTGTCTAAATTAGCATAGACATAGTCACAACTCTGTCTATGCTAATTTATATCACTTTCACTATATAAATGAGGAATTAACAAAATTAAAACTAATCCTTCAGTCCTAGCTGACATACCTTTAAGCCATGTCCTCTATCCAAAAATAGTACAAAATTTCTTCTAACAGACTTAGAAGCTAAGTCGTCTCTCTCTCGATCCTGAAAATGTCAACATTGCAATTTGGTTAAGTTTTGCGAACTTAGTTGAGTAACCATCCTCAATGTTTAACTCTTATCATGCAACACAATAATTCATACAAATCACATTATCTTAATCATCATCACATGATATCACGAAACATTTTACTCATAAATGTCACATTCCAAAAACCATAATATTCGTCATTTCATCGCAATCGTACTAAACATGTTCACCGAAAAGTAATCACACATTTCATATAATAAAAATCATTAAAACATTGCAATCATTTAATTTATTCATATCATATATGTATGCAATGTTTATGAAACTCAAATTCATTTATTACATTGTTGTGACCGAGTGCCTTTTTCACTATACTGTATTCATTATGGACACCAGGCTTTATCATATTGTCACTGACAACTCTAGTCACAACTGCCTTTATATTTCTTGCATTCATGGAACGAATACATTTTACATATTCAATCAATATGTTTTGCCAAATTCATTCGCATTCACTTTCTTATTCACATTGATCATCATACTTGGTATGACATTCAACATATAAGTTAAGAACACATTTACTCAATGACAATCAAGTTGAGACCATCTTAGGTTACTCACAATTGCTCTCTTTAGCTTATTGCCTTGAAGTGCTGGCAATGTCTCGAAGCAGTCGCTCAATGTGTTATTTTATATGTAATCGTTTACATTTATATGTCACTATTGTACATTTTCGTAAGAATAATCAATTATAAGTACATTTATGTATGTTCCATATATTGTCCATGTTCAATGACAAATTCTGAGTATGTTTCTTTATTACACTTTATAAACAATTAACCACACCTTCCAATCATTCTTTAATCTACAAAACCCTTATATCACCTTAATCCTTTCATTCAACACTAACTAGATTCATTTAAGCTTTTATTTAACCCTTAATACCTCATATAGAAATACGCTAGCATTGGTTGGTTCAAGCTCCATTCAAAAGACAACTCTTTTTCTCCATAGTTCTAGCCACGATCATTATGCCCCTGCCACGATCATGACAGAAACATTTCCTGGCTAGGCCAAGATTATGTTGTAAGGTTCACAATAGCACGATAGTGATAGAAACATTTTCTGTTAGGCCTTTATAGGGTGAGGGCTACGATCATGCCCGACAAATTTCCTCCTTCATTCATCTGAATTCAACACATATCATAACACCAATTTCATACCAATTTTCCCACAATTCCTTTCCACTAATACAACATCATTACACATTAATTCAACTTCCAATTAGATTGCATCCCCTTATCAAACTCTATTCAATTGGTTAGGCATCTTCAATTACACATTCTGACTCATGAAATCCATAACATCATATTCATAGGATCAAACAATTTATCCACTAAGTTATGTCCTCATTTTAAGCCTAAATTAGGTCCAAAAGTATCATAATTATATACTTCATCCTTAATTGGTTAAACCATAGCATAATCAAAGCATTTCCATGAAAATTCACTTCACACGATTGTGATATCCCTTGCTACGATGGTGATAGAAAAAAATCTCCCACTTATCCTCAAGTTTTTTAGTTTTTCTCAGGACAGATTTTTAGGTCAGTTTTGTATGACCATTATGGCCTAGAAAATGAGGTTTTAAGGAAAAAATTTCTTCTAATCAAATGTTTCCTTGTGATTTTTTAATGAAATCAAATTCATACATTTCAGTACAATATCATGCACGTTATAATCAAAATACTAAAGACTGTTCTATACATCAATAAAACACAATTCTCAACTGCAAGACAAATTTCAAGACTATTAATTTCAGATTTAAATTTGATTCCTTCATGAAAAATGTATCCATATATTTCTAGTTTACTCTAAATAAAAATCCATCTGATTTGGATATTCACATATCAAGTTATAACCAAAATACAGATGTATGTTCAGTAAAACACTGCATATAATATACTTTAGCACACTTCATTGCCCAAATTTTTTCATTTCTCTATCATTTCAAATTGATGATTCAATTAAACCTAAATTTCTAGTTCAAAATTCTCTATTCACAATTCACAAACTCATGAATGATCACCAGCCAAAACCAAAACCTAATTCCATATTTTTCTGCACTTTTGTCTACTTCACTCATCATCATTTTAAGACATCACTCCATTTCTCACAATCCTTCATCTTTTTATTTGTGTCACCCAATTTGCTTCTTCCAACATCACTTATGCATGCATTAACATCACTCATACATGCATCAATCCACAGGCATAAAAACATACTCCACTCACGCATGCATCCATTTATAAACATGGAAACCTCAGCAAAATGTCATTTACACTACCATAAAACTTTAAAGCATAACTTAGTTGTTTTAAGCTTTAAATCCTTCAGCAAAATTCAAGAAATTGGGAGAGAAAATAAGAGGTTTTGGTGGATGTAAAAACAAAAGGATTTAGCAAGATTCAAAAATCTCAAATGATTGAAGACGTTGCAAGGCGTGATGTGGATAAGCCAATAACATAAAGAACACTCAACTAGGTGTTTCAGTGATGAAGAGCAAGGAGAAAGATGATGTTTTTTGTAGTGAACAACAAGGGAGCTGCAAAAACTTCCTTGTCCAAAAACGTGACTTAGGTGTATCATTTGTATTTTGACACATGTCTACCATTTTTCACCTATATGAGGCTACCATTTGTCTCTTAGCTTGTTGGACCCCATTCCCAGATCCGAACTGTTGCTCCGGAGTCGAAAAGTGGGAGCAGGTTTCTTTGTAGGGTTATTATAATGAATCCTCACTTTGCCGTCATCTCACAAGGGTGGGTTGCCCACACCAGCCACACAGCGACATCACAATTTGTCTTCTTTAAGACAATTGTAGCTGTATGTCTCAATATATACTTTAAAAAAATCTGAAGCATGTTCATAACCTAATTATGCCCTTCCAACTGATCCCTCATTTTCCTTCCTTCAATCTTCTTCTAATCATCACAAAAGGTAGAAAAAATTTAAAGGTAGAAAAATGTTTCAGGAACCTATTGCTTCAAGAATCACTTAATTTGGAGGTCAGGTTATGAAGTTATGGCCAAAAGAATCAACCATGCTCATGTCCTCAATCACGTTGTACCCATCTTGGAACAATTAGCATAACTTTCACTAGGGATATCATATTAAGGTACGCTTTATACTTTTTCGACGAAGACCTTTAGATCTACAACTTTTGTGAATAACTAAAAATGAGATTTTGTCATTTAGAGGGTTAAAACATGAGCCATGTGAAATAACACGGGCAGACCGTGTAACCTTCGGGTCTGGAAATTTTTCTGCATTAGGAATACACGGCCAATGTGAATATACACGGCTTGACCATGAAACCTTCGGGTGTAATGAAAATTTTCACCCTCCAAGACCCCTCCAATAGATCCTAACTCCATCCTAACGTCCCTTTTACTCATAATCTCCCCAAATCCACCCCTTCTAGTGCCATATCACTTCAATCTCCATAGTTGTTCTGTATGTACATCCTTTACGACATCCTAACTTGCAATGGTCATAACTCTCAACTCCGATATCGAAAAATCACATACTTTATACCGTTGGAAAGCTAAAACGTTAAGATACAACTTTTATGAAGAAACTTGGGCTAAATCTACATATATTGATGCAGTTTTTCCTTTGAGTTCAGAACACAATCTCTCCACCTATGAAAGCTTGCAAAATGCAATATCTCTTTATATCATTCCAACTGCTAAGTACCTTTGAATCTCACCTCAATGATTTGTCACATGCAATCCCTCCAACTCTAACATACTATTCTAATACTAACAACAATTTGCAATCTCAACAAACAAGAATATGCATATACACATTCCATTATACTCAACCTTTAAAATAACATAATCATACATAAAAAGTAACTTCTCAATTTCTCACTCTCATCTCTAAACAAAGTGATTGTTTGAACAAGCTTTACTTACATATCAACATACACATCAACTTAATACAAAATATAAAAGGATGCCCATGTTTGATATGCCTATAAAGCTATCTAAAAAAATAGCCACTAACTTAGTAGCAAAAGATTTCTAGTTATTTTAGAGTTCTAAATGCCTTGCAAGAATCGCTAATCTTCTCGTTCTACATTTGAGGAAGGAAAATGAAAATGTACAAAAAAATGGCTCGAAGGTTCCGTGAAATAGAATAGAGAAATCGAAGTTTACTTTGTGAACAAAACGAGTCCACTTTTCAGATCTCATGTGCCACAAGCTAGCAGCCAGGAGAGGGCTTTATGTCAACGTGCACGTGACTACGAAATGGTTCGACTCTTACCCAAACACAATCAATTTTTCATGCTCAATTCAATCAATCACAAATTCATATTTTCGTGCTTTTCTTCTTTCCATTTAAATCAAAATGCCATGACAAAATTCAATGGCATAACATCATCATACTCACAATTTAACTATGTCAAAAATGTCATAAATAACATAAAATACATCATAATGCATTTTCCACATCACAGTAATTTCACAATTTAGAAATTTAGGCATAAACACACACACATAGGCATATTTCCCATTTACACAATAATCATAAATATTTTACCCACCTTATAACTCTTGAAAATCCAAACTCAATTGTCCCTTCCTCTTGCTCTTGGGTAGGTTGTTCTTGATTTTCTAACACAACCAAAAAAAATCTCATTCAATTCCAATTCAAATGGAAATCCCCCAAATTTCCATAATGACAACAAAATGAAGTTAACAAAAATCAAGCTCAAACTTAACCTACTTATAGTCCATCTAGGTTAGAAAACCTAAAACCTAGCTTAGAACCCTAAGATCAAATGGGTTCCCTTAAACCATCTTCTTCCATATTCATTCCTAACATAGAAACCCATTTTTTCTACTTCCTTCTTTAAACCAAACAAGAAGAAAATAACATGGAGCTTACCTTAACAAGATGATTCTTCCTCTTTTCTTCTTCTTTTCCTTCTCTCTTCTCCCACAATTTTTCTTCTTCTTTTTCTTTACCACGTTTTTCTCTCTTCCTCTCTTCTCTTCCATGATTTCCTCTCTTCTTCTCTTCTCTTCTCTTTATTATTTCAAGTCTCATCTTTAGCTTATTCTTCCAAAATTTCCCCTCACTTACGTACCCTTTCCAATTTTGCCCTTCCTTTCATTTAATCCACCTACTAACTCCTTTAATCTTCTCAATATCATACTCTAATTTAATTCTAACATGCCCATTAAAAATTCTAATTTCTACTTAGGCCCACTAAATTTATGACCCAATTCTAAAAATAAATAACTAACCCAACAAACAGCATAAATAAATAATTAAGCAAATAATAAGCAATTTAGCAAAAAAATAAGGATCCAATATAGATATTAGTCCACATGTCACACATTATTGCTTCCATTTGTCACTCCATGATTAGTCCATTTGTCTTTCATCTAAGCTACCAAATGTCACACTTCTGTTTGTGTCTTGTTTCTACATTTTTCCTAGTCCAAAATACCCCAAATTTTTAGAAATCTCCAAAATGTCGCCAAAAATACTAAATAAATTCTAATACACACCAATTCAATTTTCAAGACAAATAATTCATAATTCACATTAAAATCACTTATACGCAAAAAATGTCAATGAAATGCATGTATAATTATTTAAATGATTGTCAACATTATTCATATGTATGAGTATGCTATATGATGCATGAAATGTGTTTCTAAATTCTCAATAAACTCTCTTGTATGCTATCCTAGGGTTCTAATCCTGATCATAGAATAATGAGAAGTTACATGATTCCCCCATTTTAATCATTTTTTGCATGTTTTCTTTAATTTGTTTTCATTAGGTTTATTTAATTTAATTTTCTTATTAAATCTAAACCCCCATTACCTAAACGTTAATTAATTTCATTTCATAAGCTAACCGAACACTCCCTATAGGATTGACCTAGACTCACCACTCTTACAGTAGTAGTCTAGTTATTTTATTTTAACTAACATTATGACGTGCATGTCACTAGAGAGCTTGATATTGGTAGGAGATTCACAGTCAACTTCCTTATCCAAGAGTTCATTTGTTTTCTCATTCTTATTTTACCTTCTATTGCATTGTTAAACTTGTTTCATTTCAACTTATTTCCTCAGTTAATGCTTTGATAGCCCATTTCTATTTATTTACTTTGTTTATCACTTTGATACTTCTCTGTTATTGTTATTAAAGTACATGAAGATGATGAACTGTATTTTGTTAGAATAGTACTGTAAAGGCAATCACCTTTTGATTAATAAAGTATGAAGCAATTCTTCATTTGTTTTTATGTTCGTTTATTTTTGAATTGATGTCGAGCTTAAGTCAAATTAATAAAGTCCATGATATAAAACATAACATGAAGGAAATTATGATGCAATCATGAAAATGAGATTCCTATCGTGTGAAATTATGTTAATATCTAAATTATCCCTAGTCATAGGATTAATAAGACAGAACATTATTAATCTAGACGGACTAGTACATGTTATACTTCTTGATTTGATTAAGCAGTGGATCTCACAAACTATAAGCATGAGATGTTTAGAGTTAAGTGGTTGCTTACTAAGAGTAGTAAGTACATTGGATGGCCTGCTATGAGATTCTCATATGAATGAGCTATCAAATGTCAATGATTAATCTCATCATAACAATGGTGCAAATATCCTTAGAATTAAGGCACTAAAGAATATCTTAGATACTGATCCTATGCTTTAACATCACTCCTTGTTGCCTTAAGGTGAGGTCACTCATTGGGTGGTGATTAGGTGCAGCTATCGGTATTCAAAGGTAATTGGGTAACCAAAAAATAAATCACCACTCCTGATGTAACACACCACTACTATAAAGCATATGCCCAAATATCCAGAGGACATTCAAGATCATACCCTGCAAAAAAGGCATGTTAGAGTAATTTCTTCAACTTATTATGGCATCATACAAAACATAATTATTTCCAAAGATCAAAACTCCTCATTATATTCACAAAATAGACCTAACTTACATTGTCATTACATTTCATAATCTATGTTTACACAAAATATAACATTTTGGAGTTTAAGGTTCTATACAAAATGTTCAACATGAAAGGAGAAGTTAAACAAAAGTATTCTGTCTAAACTCCGTAGGTATCAACGGACTAGACCTTTGAGCCATTCTTATTTCCAAAATTGATAATACTGGACTTCTATTATTATATCACCTTAGAAGCTAGGTCTCCTTTGTACCTGAAAAATCATCGTTTACAATTTTGATGAGTTTACAAACTTAGTGAGTAAACCATCATTGATGTATTCACTCAGTTCAGAACACAAAAATCACAAGTATAAGCCAAATTCATAAGTGTATTTCCTAATTCAACAAACGTATCACATCACTCAATATTGAATACCAGATCATAATATTTCAGTAATACATCATGAACTACAAATAGTTAATATAATGATTTCAGAATAATTCAATCATTTATCTCAATCATTCATATCGTCAACATGTACACAAACATTGTATATCATTATATCAACACGATTCAGTAATTCATTGCAATCTTTCACATGGTACGTGTAAAGATGTATATATATATAAATGCAAATACATATGTGACTTTACTTTCATTTTTACTTTGCTGTAACCCAGCACCTATTTACTGCCCCGTATCTGTTGTGAATATTGGGCTCATTTCATATTTTATCTCATACCTATTATAAATACCGAGCTCATTAATACCGATCTTGTCATTTTTTGTGCATATTTCTAAGCTTTAATCTCCTTTTCACACTAGTCACTCCAATCACAACTCCTTTATTTGATCATGTATAACAATGTGATGGAATGCATCAATTCACATAATATGATATCAATAACTTTCATTCAATATGTACAGTCACTTATCACATTCTTCAAATCTAAGTCCGACATTCAACATTCAGTAGATTACACATTTTCTATATTCACATATAATTAGAAAGAACTTCCAATACAATCCTGAATATCAAACTCCTCTGGCCATCAATGTCTGAAATTATCACAATCATATCAATAACAGTTAAACATCTAAAATTTAATCAAAAACAATTCAGTTATGATGAGAAAACATCTAGGTTAACTCATAGTGCACTCCAGATAAGCTATTGCCTTGATGACCCAATAATGTCTGGATGCTGAAGATTAATTTGTGCTTCTTTTATCATGCAACACACACATATAGTTGACACATTACTAATTTGATCAATCATATGAATATTCAATCATGCATATATATATATATATATGTATGTATGTATATATGTGTGCATCATGTTTACCATTCAAACATCATACTTTGTATATTACCATTTTGCAATATAGTTTATACCTTTAAGTTAGCTTAATTTACTCCAAATTCATCAACCATACTTTACACTTATCCTTGAACATTTCTGTGATCAAAATCCTCTTATAATGCAAATTCAATTGTTACTTTAAATTTAGAATTTTAGCAGGCTAAATTTGTACATTCACCAAAAAAATTTTCTAGCAACATACATTTATACATTTACCCAATTCTCATTCATAATTACCCCAATTTCTTCAATACTCATTCATCCATACCTTATACACATTATTTATGTCATAAAGATCATGTTTGCATTAAAAGAACTCATTTATTTCTTTAACAAATGAGAATTTTCAGATTTGAACTCAACCACATCAAAATAGTCCATTCTTTAGATTATGATATCAATTAACTACATAAACTTATCAAGCTCTTAACTAATTGATAAAGAAACATTATAAGCTCATTCCTAACCTTAATGAAGTCTAAATATACAAATTTAGAGTCAGATTCCTCAGACTGTTTAACATGTATAAAAGGCTGAAATTAAAATTCCATAATTTGTCATCAACATCGCTAATGTATGTAACTTTACTACCTTCAATGCCTCATAAATTTTACAAGCTTAGAGACATCATTAACTTCTGAAATTTTCTAGATCTCACTTCCTTTAAGGTTACTTCATTTTAGGTTAATTAAACTTCCATATTGGTTACACTAAGGCTTACAAAATTCTGCTCACTTATGTCCTTAACATTCTTTTTTTATAAACACACCTATAACTCTAATTTTTCCAGATTTGATAACACCTTAATAACACCTATGTTTAGAATGAATTCCTCACCAATTATACTTCAAATCCCAACTTAAATCATCCATACAAAAGTGCATAAAGTACTATTTTCGTACAAGAAAAAAATAGACCAGAATAGTAACTATTCATTCTCCATTTTCTAGCAAATCTTCAACATCAACATCATATACAATCTACCCTGATTCAATCATCATAATTTTTATATTATAACATACCATAAAGAACAACACTTTTCTTACTTATTTAACTTCCAATTCTAGTTCAATTCATCAAGTATACCTAGCCCTCCATGCATGCAAAATCATTCCAAATTCCCGGTGGAAATTAGCTATTTTGTGAAGGGGTAAAAGCATATATTTAGCATGGTAATTTAGCATAGTTTCAAGAAAAACAAATGAATGGGTGATAGAAGCAAGTTTTGGTGGTGAGAGATGAGATGAGAAGAAGAATGAACAAGGCTAAAACAATAGAAACGTTACACCATAGCTATTAGATGTCACCATAATACATTAACATATGTCCCTAAGAAGGTAATTCACCATATTACATTAATATATATCCCTAAGAAGGTAAGCCATCCATCTGCTCCATAATATACCAAATGTCATCTATTTACTAGTTCATTTGTCAGTCAATCATTGCTTCCATTTCTTAATTAATTACTCATACCAAATGTCATTCATTTTTCTATGCTAGTTATCACTTATTTCATAGGCTTAGTCATCCTAATTTTCTATGTGTCAATTTGTCTTGCCACTTGGCATTTTTCTTATATACATTTTATTTCAGTACTTTTCTAATGGTAACAATTAATTCCAAATTCACTACTTATAACCATTCAAACCAAAATTCAGGACATAAACAATACATAATTCATATCATGATCATTTTAAACCTTTTATACCTCGAAATATGTCAATTGAGTGTATATACTATTTTTACAATGCGTATGAAATCATAATTCATGTGAGTACGCTAATGACATGCATGTGAGTGAAACGCATTTCATGAATGCTAAAATGATTTGACTCATATGCAATAATCTAAGGCTCTAACCCTTAGTATGGAAAACAAGCTATTACAATTCTCCCCTTAAGAAATTTCGTCCTCGAAATTCTTACCTGATTGATAAAATAGATGAGGGTATTGTTTCCACATGTTCTTCTTAGTTTCCCATATGATTCTTGTCTCAAATGATTCTTCCAAAGGACTTTAACTAATGGAATCACTCAGTTTCTCAATTGTCTAGTATGATAACCAACTATCTTAACCGGTTCCTTAACATAACCCAAGTTAGTTGCATCTTCAACCTTTTGATCCAGTAATACATGTGTCAGATCTAACTAATATCTTCTAAGCATACTAACATGAAGAACATTATGAATCTTAGGCATCTTAGTCGGTAATGCTAACTTGTAAGCCAATGGTCTTATTTTTTCAGTAATATCATATAGACTAATGTATCTAGGACTTAACTTACCCTTTTTACCATACCTTAGCACTCCTTTCCAAGGTGATACTCTCATTACCACCTTATCTCTTGCTTGGTACTCTATATCTCTCCAGTACTGATATGTATAACTTTTCTACAAATCTTGAGCTGCCTTAACTCCACTACAGATCAATTTAACCTTATCAACAATTTCTTTAATCAACTTTGGGCCTTTGACACTCCTTAGACCCTTGTCATCCTAATACAAAGGTGATCGATGCTTTCTGGCATATAATGCCTTAAACGGTGCCATAATTGTGATAATGATTATTTTTTGTAAATTCAATAAGAGCTACATATTGATCCCATGCTCCTTAGAACTCTAAAACACAAGCTCTAAGCATATCCTCAATAGTCTTCATAGTCCTCTGACTTTATCCATTTGTCTCAGGATGAAAGGCTATACTAAAATTTAATCTTGTACCTAAAGCTATTTATAAACTACCACAAAATCAAAAGTAAATCTAGGGTCTCAGTTTGATACAATGGACATTGGAACTCCACATAATCCCACTTCCTCATTAATGTACCTTTGGGTAATTAATTTGATGTATTATTCTATCTCACAAGTAAGAAATGGATCGATTTTATCAATTTGTCAACAATAACCCATATAGCATCATGTTGCCTCGAAGTCCTTGTCAAACCTATAATAAAATCTATAGTGATCCTCTCCTATTTCCATTCTAGAATAGGTAGTGACTGTATCTTCCTAATTAGAGCATGATGCTCTGCCTTAATATGTTAACTAGTCAAACATTTAGCAACATACTCTGCGACTTGTTTCTTCATCCCTGGCCACCAGAAATGTTGTTTCAGAGTACTGTACATCTTAGTAGTACCAAGATGCATAGCATAGGCTGCTATATGTGCTTCCTCTAAAATATTTTTTCTCAAATCATCCACATCAGGTACACATAATCTCTGCATCATCCCTCAATTCAAACTCAGAATTCGAATTCTATTTTAACTTCTTAATAAGCTTCACTATTTCTGGATCCTTGCTTTGAGCTTTTTTGATCATTTCATATAATAACAATTTAAGCTTCAACGTGGCCAATATTGTTTCATTCTGCCCCAAATTTAGCTCAACATTCAATGCTCTCAGTTGCACTAGGTTTGGTAACCTCGATGTCTGAATTTGTGCCATACTACTATTAGATTTCCTAATTAATGCATCATTCATGACATTAGCTTTACTAGGACCGTATTCAATTGTGCAATCATAATCCTTAAGCAATTCAATTCACCATCTTTGTCTCATATTCAGTTCTTTCTGACTCAATAAATATTCAAACTTCTATCATATGTAACTATCTAAAATGTTTCACTGTACAGATAATGTCTCCAAATCTTCAAAGCAAACACCATTGTAGCAAGTTCTAAATCATAAACCTGATAGTTGAGCTCATAAAACCTTAATTGTCTCGATGCATATGCAATAACTTTGCCATACTGCATCAAAATACATACTAACCTTTGGTGTGAAGCATCATTATATACTATATATCCTTCAGATCTAGATGGAATAGCTAACATCGGTGTTATAGTTAATCAGTGTTTTAATTCCTCAAAGCTCCTTTGGCATTCATCAATCCATCTGATGGTATATACTTCCTCACAAGCTTTGTAAAAGGGGCTGAGATCAAAGAAAACCCCTCGATAAACCTTTTGTAATAACCTACTAATGTAAGTAAACTTCAGATCTTAGACACATTTCTCGAGGCTTCCCACTTCATCACTGCCTGAACTTCCTTTGGGCTTACTTGTGTGCCCTGTTCAGATACTATATGACCCAAGAATATCAATTGATCAAGCTAGAATTCACACTTACTGAACTTGACATAGAATTATTTTTTCCTCATTATCTATAAGACTAACCTCAAATGCTCAAAATGTTCCTCTCTACTCTTTAAATACACCAAAATATCATTTATGAATACAATCACAAAATGATCTAAGTAAGGTTGGAACACTTTGTTCAGCAATGCCATAAAAGCTACCGGAGCATTTGTTAACCCAAAAGGCATCACCAAAAACTCAAAGTGCCCATATCTAGACCTGAATACACTATTTGGTACATTAGCTTATTTTATCTTCAACTGATAGTATCCTAATCTCAAAAACAATTTAGTAAACACCTAAGCTCCCTATAATTGATCAAATAAATCATCTATTCACGGTAAAGGATACTTATTCTTCACTGTCACTCAATTCAGTTGTCTATAATCAATGTAGAATCTCAAGGTCCCATCCTTTTTCTTCACAAATAAAACTAGAGCTCCCCAAGTTCGCTAGGTCTGATAACATCATACTTTGTATGTATGTAACTATTCATAAATTTTTACCATTCAAACATCATACTTTATGGACTACCATTTTCCATTAAGTTAGCTTGATTTACTCCAAATTCGTCAACCATACTTTACATTTATCCTTGAACATTTCCATGATCAAAATCCTCTTATAATAAACACAATTGTTATTTTAACTATGGAATTTAAGCAAGCTAAATCCATATATTCACCAAACCTTCTTTCCAGCAACAAATAGTCATACATTTACCCAATTCTCATTCATAATTACCCTATGTGCTTCAATACTCATTCATCCATAACTTATACATGTTATTCATGTCCTAAAGATCATGTTTGTATTAAAAAAACTAATTTATTCCTTCAACAAATGAGAATTTCCTGATTTAGACACAACCACATGAAAATAGTCCATTCCTTAGATTATGATATCACTTAACTACATAAAGTCAACAAGCTCTTAACAAATTATTCAACAAACAATCTAGGCTCATTCCTAACCTTAATCAAGTCCAAATATACTAACTTAGAGTGAAATTTCTCAGCTAGTTCAACATGTATACAATGATGAAATTAAAATTACAGAATTTGTCATCAACATCACTAATGTGTGTAGCTCTATTACCTTCAGTACGTCATGAATTTTACAAGCTTAGAGACTTCATTAACTTATAAAATTATCCAGATCCCATGTTCTTTAAGGTTACTTCATTTCAAGTTAATTTAACTTCCACATCGGTTACAATAAGGCTTACTAAACTCTGCTTACTTATGTCATTAACATTCATTTTTTTACAAACACACCTACAACTATAATTTTTCCAGATTTGATAACACCTATATTTGGCATGTACTCCTTGTCAATTATACTTCAAATCCTAACTTAAATCATCCATACAATATTCCATAAACTACTATTTTTATGCATGAAAAAACAAATCAAAAAAGTATCCATTCATTCTCCACTTTCCAGCACATCTTCAAAATCAACATCATATGTAATCTATCCCAATTTAATCATCATAATCTTTCAATCATAACATACAATAAAGAGCAACACTTTTCTTACTTATTTAGCTTCCAATTCTAGTTCAATTCCTCAAGTATACCAAGCCCTCCATGCAAGCAAAATCATTCCAATTTCATGGTGGAAATTGGATGGTTTGTGACTATAGTAAAAGACAGCAATAATCAGGTTCTTTAGCTATTTTGTGAAGGGCTAAAAGCATATGCATTTGGTTGGTAATTTATCATAGCTTCAAGAAAAACACATGAATGGGAGATAGAAGCAAGTTTCAATGGTAAGAGATAAAAAGAGAAGAAGAATGAACAAAGGCTGAAACAACTCCTGTAAAAACATTACACAACAGATGCTAGATGTCACCATATTAGATTAACATATGTCCCTAAGCATGTAAATAACCTATCCCCTCCATAAGCTACCAAATGTCACCTAGTTACTAGTTCATTTGTCACTCAATCATTGCTGTCATTTTTCAATTAATTACCTATGCCAAATGTCACTCATATATTTTTGACATTTTTCGCTTATTTTATAACTTAGTCATCCTAATTTTGTATATGTTAATTTGTCTTGCCACTTGGCATTTTCTGGTCTAAATATACAATTTAATTTATCACTTTTCTAAAGGTAACAATTAATTCCAAATTTACTACTTTTAACCTTCCAAACCAAAATTCAAGATATAAATAATACACAACTTACATAATGATCATTTAAAACCTTTTATACCCCAGAATATGTCAACTTAGTGCATATACAATTTTTGCAATATGTTTGAAATCATAATTCATATGTGCATGCTAATGGTATACATTTAGGTGAAATGCATTTCATGAATGCTAAAATGATTTGACTCATATTCAACAATCTAAGACTCTAACACTTAGTATGGAAAATGGGCTATTATACCTGATCAAAGGAGATGATACCCACGACCTCTTGTCGGGGTCATTACTCAATAGTCTCTGGCCAAAACAGTTATGTGTCACAAAGAAAGTCTTCAATGACACATAGAGTAATGAGATCCTAGGACAAGAACTAACATCTTTTAGACTGATGTGATGTAGGCAGTCTATTTGGAGTTGACACATAGCCTATACTCTGAAACAAGTGGGGTATAGAATGGTGAAGGGATGAATTACATGGTAATTAGTTATGGAAAGTTTCATAAGTCGGATAATGAAATATTGAAGAGTTCATGTGTTAATCCCCTTATATTCTAGTAAATTGGCATCATGAAATACTTCATGATTTGCTCTGATTAAGTGTTAATTCAAGTGACATGAAACCATCCATGATTTGCTATGATTAAGAGTTAATTCAAGTGCCTAAAATAACCAGAAATCTAAGGGCCACCCATGCAAATGGTCAGATGAAAAATAAAGTGTACATGGTTATCAATTAACTAGGCTACAATCATGGCTCATAGGCCACGATTATGACCGAAGGCTTAATAGATGATATATATGTGAGTTCTTTACTTATGTACAGATGAACTAACAAGTTAATACACACTTAAGTGAGGTGATAAGTGTAGCATACCACTCCAATAGAGCATATTCTCAAAAATATCAAAAGATATGTAGGGCTATACTCTACTGAAATGATAAGTTAGAAAACAATTCAAAAGATTTTCCCATTTTACATATAAAATCATATAGCTCAAAGGCTTTTTAATTAACAATTTGCTAAAATTTGACTTTGTTTTCAAAAAATGCCTTCCATATTATTACAATTTTTGGAATATTGAAAAGACATAATGTAAGCCTGTTATCAATAAGAGAAAGTGGCAATGTTATTCATGATGCAAAAAACTAGAGACATCTGTAGGTATAATTGATCCTGACCACTAACTCATGTCTAAGTGTAGAGGTTATACTCCATCTAGATTAGTTAAATCTCTCCTGGACCTGAAAACAACATTGTAATTTTGATAAGTTTGCGAACTCAGTGAGTGAACCATCATCGATGTATCCACTTAAGTCTTATCCCAAAAATAAATATATCATATCATCCAGTACTGAATACCATATCACATTTCATCATACTTCAGTAAGTGCATCAAGTTCATCATATTTTCACAAGCACATTATCACACATTATCCATTAACTTCAATTGCATTTCACTATTTCAAATAATTCAATAATTCAATTCAATCATATGATACATGTAGTGATGCATATGCAAATGCACATGTATATCTGTTCCTACTTTTGTTTTGTTGTAACCAAATGCCTAAAAACTCAATTTACTATCCTGTATCTATTGTGGATATTGTGCTCATTTTTGACCCTTATCCATCACGAACACTGAGTCCATATCAACTGAGCCTGAGGCTCTTTTTCACAATCCTGAGCTTAAAGCTCTTTTCCTATATCGATCACTCTGGTCACATCTCTTTTATCTGATCATTCATTTCAATGCAATGAGATGCATCAATTCATATGCCATGCTTTCATTTCATTATACTCATGTTATGTATCTAATTCTAGCATTCATCAATCAATTGTACACACATTTTAGATTAAACATTCAATTCTCAAAGAAACATATATAGTTGAGTTTACACATCTAGGTTAACTCACAGTACGCTCTAGAAAAGCTATTGCTTAGATGTTCCAGCAATGTCTGGATGTAGACAATTACCTTACACGTTTATCGTTATGCAATACACATGTAATTCACAAATCATTAGTTTCTTTCATCATATGAATATACAATTATACACATGTATATTTGTCACTTTTCAATGCATGCTCAATTGACTTTTCGAGTATGTATTTTTATACAAATATTTCGATCATTAAAACATTAAAGCTTGTATATAACTTGATTGCAATTAGGTTTATACCTTAAGTAAACTTGATTTATTCCAACTTCATCAATCATACATTCACCAAAATTTTTTAACAATATACATTCATACAATTACCCAATTCTCATTCATAACTATCTCATGTTCTTCAATGCTCATTCATTCATGCCTAGTGCATATTACTTATATCCTTAAGATCATTTTTGCATTCATAATAACAATTTTATTCCTTTGACAACTCATAATGTCCAGATTTGGATACATAGATATCAAAACAGTCCATTCTTTATGTTATGACTTCAATTAATAACCTAACCTATCAAACTCTTATCAAATTAATTAAATAACAAACAAGGTTCATTCCAAACCATAATGAATTCCAAATACACTAATTTAGAGTGACTTTTCATCAGATGGTTCAACAAGTACATAAAATTGAAATTATCATTCTAGAACTATGTATGGTGGACCTTGCCATGATTGTAACAAAAACTAGTACAATAGGCCATAATCATGGGATAAGTATCACGATCATACACTATCTTTCTTCGTTATTTCTCCCTGAATTTCACATACTTAGAAACATCACTAACACTTGAATTTTTCTTGATTTCATGATCCTTAAAGCTACTTCATTTTAGGTTAATTTAGCATTCATATTGATTACACTAAGGCTCCCAAATTTGGCTCACCTTAATCATTAACAATTTCCTTTTTGTTGCCTCTTTTACATCTCTAACTTTCTAGAATCTAAAACATCTTATTAACACCTATCTTTAGCGTGAATTTCTCACCAATTACACTCCCAATCCTAACTTATATCATCCATATAACATTCTATGAACTATTATTTTTCATGCATCTAGAAAAAAGAAACGTGACCAATTTATCCATCATATTTTAGCACAACTTCATCATTAACACCAAGCTATCAATCCCAATTCAGTCATAAATTTTTTTTACTATCATATGCCACAAAGACCAGTATTTTACTTGTACAACTCCAATTCCACCTTAATGTATCAAGTCTACTTTGCTTCTCATGCATGCAAGATCATCTCAAGATCAATGAGGAAGTAAGATGAGTTTTAGTAGAAACAAGAAGAAGATAGTAGAGACAACCATGTTCTTCTTCTATAACTATCTTTATAAAGGATGTTTGCATGGAAATTGAACAAAACTTAGGCAAAACATAGAGATGTGAAGGGGTGTAAGCTTTCAACAGTGAGAGAATAAGAAGATGAGAATTTTAGTAGAAAATCACAAATGAAGAGGCTTGCCATGTGTATGTCAAGTGGTGTAGATGTAAGGTGAATTTAGGGACACTTGTCAAGTGGATAGGCCATCCACATATCCCCTCTTTATGCTAACATATGTCTCTTAATTCCTCTGCCACTTGCCACTCATTTCCCTAGGCCATTTCTCACTCTATTCTATTCCCAGATGTCACTCATTTTATAGGCTTAATCATCTTAATTTTCCACATGCCAACCTGTCTAGCTACTTGAAATTTTTCCAAGTATAAATGTATATTTTATTTCTTCAATCCCCTAATTGTAACAATTAACTCCAAATTGCTAATTGTAGTCAATCAATTCTTTTTATTTGTAATTCAAAATACAAGGCATTAGAAATGCATAATCATTTCACAATTATTTAGAAACTTTCGTACACCAGAATATGTCAATTAAGTGTAATTTCTCTAAATCAACATTTATGTGTGTATGTTAATATTATGCATGTGAATGAAATCATAAAAATCATATTCTAAATACACCAATTCATTATAATCTGATGCAATTCATGTGACTAACACTTTAATACCTCAGTAGGTTTTGAAGTCGGCTATTACAATTTCCCCCTCCTTAAGAAATTTCATCCTCAAAATTCTTACCTGATTGACCAAATTGATGGGGGTACTTTTGCCTTATGTTTTTCTCAATCTCCCAAGTAGCTTCTTCTCTCGAATGATTCCTCCAAAGGAGTTTAACCAAAGGAATTACTCAGTTTCTTAAATGTTTAGTCTGATATCCAACTATTTTAACCAATTCCTCCACATAACTCAAATTAGTTGCAATCTCAACATCTTTTGTCGGTATTATATGTGCTAGATCTTACCGATATCTCCTGAGCATACTAACATGAAATACATTATGGATCTAAGTTCCTTCTGAGTAAGTAGATACTTAAAACTTTTATGATCAGTAAAAATCCTACACTTTTCACCATACAACTAATGTCGTAATATTTTCAAAGCATACACTACTGCTAGAAGTTTAAGATTAAGTGGAGGGTAGTTTGGTTCATGAAGCTTCAGTTGCCTAGAGGCATATGCAACTACGTTTCCATCCTATATCAAAACATAACCTAAACCATTTCTATATGCATCACTAAACATAACATATTCCTTGCCAGAAGTGGGTTGAGACAATATGAGAGATTTAATAAGCATTCCTTTTAGTTGATCGAAACTAGCTTGACATCTATCGGACCATTCAACTTCACTCCTTTTCGTAGCAATTTAATCAAAGGGGATGTTATCATGGAGAATCCCTTCACAAACTAGCAATAGTAACCTAATAAACCCAGAAAACTTGTCACTTCTGTCACATTTTATGGCGGCTTCTAGTTAACAATTGCTTCATACTGGGATTAACTCTAGTCGCTTGAGAAGAAACAATATGTCCTAGAAAAGATGCCTCCTAAAGCCAGAAATCAAACTTGCTCAGCTTAGCATACAATTGTTTTTCCTATAGGGTTTGTAGCACAATCCACAAATGTTCAACATGATTATGCTTATTTTCGGAATAGAATAAGATATCATCTATAAACACCACTATAAACTGGCCTAAATAGAGCCTAAATACTTTGTTCATCAGATCTATGAATGTAGCTGGAGCACTAGTTAGCCGAAAAGGTATCACCAAGAATTATAATGTCCATAACAGTTCCTGAATGCTATTTTCGAAACATCCACATCCTTTTGCTAAAGTTGATAGTATCCTAATCATAGATCTATCTTAGAAAATACTCTTATATCTTTCAATTGATCAAATAGATCTTCTATTCTTGGTAACAAATACTTATTCTTCGCCATGAATTTGTTCAGTTGTCTATAATCAATGCACATCTAGAGAGTACCATCTTTCTCCTTAACTAACAAAATTAGTGCTCCTTAAGGTGAGACACTGGGTCTAATAAACCCCTTATCTAATAGTTATTGCAACTGCACTTTCAACTCTTTCAATTCAATAGGATCCATCCTGTATGGTGCTTTGGCTATAAGAGTAGTGCTAGGCATAACTTCAACAGACAAATTTACTTCCTTTTAAAGAGGGAGTCTAGGTAACTCTTCAGAAAACACATCTGAAAATTCATTCACCACCTGAATATCTTGCAATTTAATGCCCTCCTTCTTAGAATCAAGTACAAAATCTAGATAAGCTTCACATCCCTTCCTAAGGAACTTCTGAGCTTACATAGTAGATTCTACATTAGCTAAAGAACGAGTGCAGATGTCATGTAATATTATTTTGGGCTGATCAGGCTTCTAGGCACAAATGTCTTAGCACTACAGTCAACTTGATGCTTGGATAAGCAATCCATACCCAAAATCAAATCAAATTGATGGAAAGACATTCTAATAAGATCTGCTATATAGTCACTTCCTTAGATCATAACAAGAAAACCTTTGTAAACCTGATTAAACAACACATTACTACCCAAAGGACTAGTTACATAAATATCATACTTTAAATAATCCACAAGCATTATTTTATCAAAATTTTCTCCAAAAAAAATATAAGAATGAGTGGATCTAGGTTCGATCAAAGCATGCATTTTAGCGTTAAAGAGAGAAATAGTACTTATAATGAGTTCATGTTCATCCTAATCCTCACGAGCTTTCAAATCATAAACCTAAGTTGTAGTAGATGACACAGCAAGTCGATCAACAATTTCTAATATAATACTTAGGTTAGGTCTAATCTGACCAAATCCTCTACGATCTCTATCATGTCCTCTACTTATAGTAAATGTATGATAAAATTCTCTACTAGTTTGTGATGTTTGAGGCTATCTTATAGGGTAATTAGCTATCAAATGCTTAGTGCTACCATATCGATAACATGTACCCATAGCTCTCTAACAAGTACCCTAATGATGTGTAGAGCAATGAGACCACTCTAGAGCACCAGAACCTTGGCCTATAGAAGAGTCCTTATTAGAAGCAGTCGATAAGGGAAATTTTTGTCACTTTCTCCCAGCTACAGAATTTTGAGTAAATTTCAGTGCAAAGGAAACACCTTTACAACTTTGCTTGCCTAAGGACTGACCTCCTCTAGCAAAGCCCCTTCGCTGAGCCCTTTCTCTCTTCTCCATCTCTTGCTTCTCTATCTTAATAGTAGCTTGCACTAACTGATGGTAACTCACTTGCTACAAGATAGTAATTTCCACTAAATGCTCTTCAATCGAATCATTTAAACCATCCTCAAACTGATGACACTAGAATTCCTCAGTAAGTATCGGTTCAGGTGCAAAATTACTGAGTCGATTAAACTCTCTATCATACTTAGAACAGATAGGTATTTTAGCTTCAGGTTCATAAATTACTTCCACTTATCCTTTCTATAAGCTTCTGTCATATACTTGGCTTTAAAATCTCAAGAAAAGCAATCCCAATTTAAAAGCTCTTCTAAATGAGCATTTCTCATAACAAACTTCAACCATTCATAGGCTCCTCCTTGAAGGAGAGATACAACACAATGCATCATCTGATTTGATGGGAAAATAATCATACACAGTGCATCATTTGATTTGATGGGAAAATAATTTCATCTAACACCATCTTCACCTTCTCTTACCTAAATTTATCTTTTCAGACTCCTTCAATGATGTTCCAATAAATTCCTTAGCTTTATACATCTGTAATTAATTAATCAAAGCGTTGGGTGCCATTGTACAGTGTAACAAATTCATCATGTGTTACGATTGCTTAACCAAAGCCTCCACTTAAGTTGGAGCAGGAGGTGGTGTTATTTTATCTCGATTCACCCTAGAGGGCCCAGATATAGATGGACGAGATCGCTCAGGATTATTACTCTTTGTAACTTCGTCAATGGCTTTGTGAGATCTTTCCATATTTAATTCTATAATCAAAACATGGGATAAACTATTAGGCCAAACACAGCTCTTATATCCACGTATAAGTAATACTTAAGCACTGGTTAAACTAGAATCACCTTAACCATAGTCTGGCACCAAATGATGTAACACCCATGTACCTCCTGGGAGGATATGCCGAAGCTACATAAAAAATAACCAAAATAATCCAAAACATACTAAAGCATTTCTAGAAACTTAAAGAACATATAATTCATTCATCAATGGTTGAGTCATATTCACAACATAACATACATATGGTATTTATTACATACAGGTCTTAAATCCAAATTCAATCTGTATTAAGGTTATTACAAACCATTAAACATATCAGAAAATGCAACATCTCTCATTACATCATAAAACAATTCAAAAACAAACTAAACATTTCCAAAACAAAACACAATCTTCTTGTCCACTGTAGTTGTCTTTATCCCAGTCCTTAAATCTTCTTATCAGAACCTACACAGAGGCAAAACCACCATGTTAAGCGTAAAGCTTAGTGGAGAATAACGAAACAAGATATAAAATAACAACTGTCTCTAACAATGGTTTAGCATTCACATATATAGAATTAGATCATATCACCAACAATATTTAATTGTTCATATTATAGAGCAATCCAAACATTGTGTGTCTCATAATAGAATATGAAACATTAATACAGAACATTATTGTATCAGAGCAAAACTTATAAATATCATAACAGAATGTGCAGGTGTTAGAATTAAATATCATAACAGGATATAATCCTTTAGATCAAAATCTAACTTGTATCAGATCAATATATATTTTATATCAAATCAGAGCTTATTTTGTATCAGATCAGAGCTTGCTTATATCAAAACTAAACATTTATTAAAACACAAACATGTTAACTTACTAATCGTTTTGAAAAAAGTAGGTAACGGGACTAAAATAAGATACACATATGTCTCAGACACCAAAATGTCTTTATTAGGAGACACCAGATTGTCAATATCAAGAGACATCAAAGTGTCACAAGAGTAGTTGCAGACCCTTCTAGATATGTCTATTTACCTATAACTAGAACTTAACAATTTTGAAACTATCCATTTCAGAGTTTAGAATCACAAGCAAATGATATTTCTCTTGATTATATTTTTCTCAAATAAAACATATTCACTCCCTTTTATTACACTGAATATGCCTTTCAAACATAAGCATTTACATCAATATATCAATCAAACATTAATTCATTACATATTATATACATCATAGAAATTCCCAATTATAAAATATCCATATCCAATTCACATCACATAAGGCTCTTGGAGCACATTTGTATTCCTAAAACACATTCATCTTGAATAAACCATACATTTCAACATTAGTAAATTATTAATTAATCACACATTCTTTACCTTATTACATCAATTAATAGTCCATAACTAGATTAACTTCTACTCAATTACTCTAGCATCATCTAAGCTCATTTTCAACCTTAATTAAGTTCAATTAAACCATTCTTAAACACGTTAACCATGACTATCTAAAACCACCATTTTCCCTCCCTAAGTACTGCCAATGATCTTGGGTACCTCCTTACGATCGTGACAGAAGCTAATCTCCCATTTTTCCTGCAATTTTCCAGCTTTTATTAGGAGAGATTTTTAAATTAGTTTTGTATGGCCATTCTAACATAGAAACTGAGGCTTCTAGGCAATATTTTCTTATAAAAAATATTCTTATATGTCATAAGTTTCTAAAGAACTAAATTTAATGCAATTTGGTTCATTATTCCTTGAGTTATACCCAAAATACTACAGACTATTCTCAAATAGTGATAGTACTAAAACTCATCTTCAAGCCAAATTTCAAAACCCTTAGAGGCATAACTAAAATTCTATTCCTTCATGAATATTGTATACATATGTATTTATTTTAAGCTAAAATGAAAATCACCCCATTTGGATATATATATGTCAAGTTATGGCCAAAATACCAATGTCAGTTTAGTGTAACCACTACAAATAACTCACGTCTTACACCTTCAACATCCCTTCACCATAGTTCATCAATTCCGCTTCAATTTCAACTTATTCAAGCCTCAATTCCACATCAATTTCATGTGCATAACCAATTCAAAAAATCAGTCATTAGGTGAATAACAAGTTAATATCTTCCACACAATAAAACTAAACTAGAAATTATCATACAAAGATCATTTTCTAGCATTCAATTCTCATCATCTTAACATATATTCCAATCAATTCAAACATCAAACATTTCATATTATAAAATGAAATCAAGTTCATAATTACCTTATCTCTTTAACTTCAAAGAACTAGCTAAACTAACCCTTCCAAACAATCAGTACACATCTAACATTAAGGTGAAAGTAGGATGCTCTTAACACTAAAAAGATAGCTATATAAAAGATAACATAAGTTGGCTTTCTTGATTCAATAATTTACAAAGATTTCCAAGTGAAGATGATCTAAAACCAAGCAAAATTCCAAAATTTCAGAGGGAGTTAGAGGTTTCAGCGGTGATAGAGAAAGAAGAGAAAACATAGCAGAAACTTTGTTTAGCCAAGATTCTAGGTGTCTTCAATTTCCTTAAGCATGTGTCAGTTAGCATGTAATTCCATGTATCAATGGATTAGGCTACCACCAATCCACATATTTAATTTCCATTTATCTTCTTATCATGCTACTACGTGTCATTAAATGATTAGTCTAAATGTCGACAAATAATTAGTCCACATGGCATAAAATAATTGGTCCATTTGTCTAATAATTACTAGTCAATTTGTCACACATTTAACTATGCCAAATGTCATTCAAAGTATAGGCTTAGTCATACAAATTTCCATGTACCAACTTGTCCTGCCACTTCACAATTTTCCAAGTCCAAATGTACATTTTAATACCTCAATTCTCTAATGATATTAATTAATTCCAATTCACTAAATATGATCCATTAAATCAAAACTCAAGTCATATGAAATTCTCAATCATATTATAATTTTTATCACCAATTATACATATACATTCATGAACATGTAACATTTTAACTAGGGTACAATTTGGGGCCTTATAGTCTGTATGAAGCTTAGGAAAGATTCAAAGAATTACAAAGAATTTGTCCCCACCACAACCTTTCGAGGGAGTTCCTATTATAGAAATTTTACAATAGTGTGAATCAGAGCACGAGAGGAACAATAGATGCAACTGCTAGAGGTTCTTTGATAAGGAAGACTATTGATGTAGCTCATGACCTTCTGCAAGAATTAGTGAGCAACAGTTGTATGTGGTGAGCTATGTGGCCATAACAATTGTCGCTTAGTTGAATGTTTTTTATTAGGAACCAGAGGTATAGAATAGGCACGTTATTTAAGGAAACCACAAATAGGTAATAATCCTTACTTGAACACTTATAATCTGGGGTGATAAATCACTCAATTTTTTTTTAGAGTACTAACAATACAGGTGCTCAAGTAAGGCTGCAAAGACCTCCAGTGTTGGACCCCGATTCCTTTCTTACTAGTAAGCATGTGATTAATTTATGTTGGGGTTAATTTTGATTAATTTGTTGTGATTAGGTATTAATTTTAATGTCTTTGGGGGTATAATTTTTTTTTTAGGATTGATGGATTAAAAAGGAGAAATTTAGATTAAGTTGGAAAAGCTTATGGAGTTAGTTAAAATTGGAAGAACATTATCTTGTAGGGGCATTTTAGGAAAAATACTTAAGTTCTTAGAAGTTAGGTCTTACAATGAGGAGCAATTGAGTCTTTTTAACTTCTTGTAAATGAGAGAAAGAAAGAAGGCTAGGGTGATTTTCGTGAATGAAGGAAAGAAGAACAAGTTTTTACATAACAAAGAAAAGTGAGTTTCGGTTGAGAGTAAGGAGAAGAAGAGAAGAAGAAGAAAAGTTAGGGTTCACCTTTCTTTGCTATAGAAAGGTGTTTTTGGAGTGTTTTATCAAGAAGGAAAAAGGGAAAGGAGGATTTACTCTTCCATTAGGGGCAAGAAGCAAATTCGAGGGAGAAGTTTAAGGTGAGTAAATTTTTGGATTTCTTGAGGGTTTAGGTTCAATTGGCGTAGGGAAAAGCATGGGTATGCTTGTTCTAGGATAAATCTCATGCTTGTTTCTCCTTAGGTTTTCAAATTCCAAATTTTATTAATTTTAGGGTTTTTTGTGTTCTTGAAGAGGAACAAGAAATACAAGAGGAGCAAGTGGAAGGGGCATTTGAACAAGCTTAAGCTAAAGGATTTAAGGTGGGTGACATTTTAATAATTGAGTATTAACTAATAAATGTTGTCTTCATTAAATGCATTAAATGCTTTCCTATAACTTTGAAATTTTGCATTTATTGTTTTTATGA
>JANQBM010000008.1:27441929-27453534 GCA_025594535.1 Erythroxylum domingense
GTATGAAAATGTGATGAATGAATGAATGAGTTTTTGCCTTGTTTTGTATTGATGATGGGTTAGAGCTATCATGATCATAAAAAAAAAGGGTATTGTAAGATGATTATTAATAATTGATAAGTAGTTGTTGTTGAGATGATTTTTGAGATAGAAAAGTTGTTATGATGAATGTGTATATGATATGTTTGGTTTTTAGTATATATGATCAAGCATGGATTTTGAATTGTGTATAGATGATATTGAACTGTAATTGGGGTATAAATGAATAGGAAATGATGTGGATATAAATTCGAAATGATAGACTAAGCAAAATAGATGAATTAGGATGAAATTGATGATGAGGAGTGCTATAAATATGCTAGATGTAGTGTTTCTATTGAACATGCATCTGTATTTTAGAAATATCTTGAGTTACAGATATTCAAATGGGATGATTGTCAATTTTAGTAAACTAGACACATATGGCTACAATTCTTGTGAAGAGATCGAATTTTGATTCTATCCCAAAGAGTCTTGAATTTTGGTTTGAAGTTAAGTATTGGGTGTTGTCTTAGTTTTTGAATAATGGGTAGTAAATTGGATATACCTTTCATTATACTGAGACAAATTGTATGAACTTAGGTTCCTTAGAAACTTAATATCTATATGAACAATTTTTTAGAAGAAGGTATTTCCAGAAAACCTCATTTTCTAGGTCATAATGGTCATACAAAACAGACCTGAAAAATAGAGTTGGAAAAACTAGAAAATGAGTATTGTTTACTGCTTTCTATGAAAGTTCACCGCGACCAACTCCATGGTTCACCGCGTCCAACTTGTATAGGTGCTCTTGAAAAAAGTTTGCCAACTTGCAAGATTTTATGACAATTCCTCTCGAGAAAAGTTCGTCGTCACCAACTATTGTCTTCATCGCGACCAATTTTCTTGCACAGCTTAAACATACTTTGGTATTTTTATCATAACTTGTTCTATAGTTATCTGAATGGAGTGATTCTTGATTTGGAGTAAACTAGAGAGAGAGGGCTACAATTTGTATGAGGAAATAGAATTTTAATTCTGTCTCTAACCATTTCAAAATCTGGATTGAAAGCAAGTCTTGACTGAGACTGAAGTACACCCGAAAGTATGTTTAAGGAAAAATCTGAATTGACCAAATGAGTTACGAATTTCGAATATAATGGTTTTATTGAGCTGTAAACCTAAGTACCAATTAAAATTAGGCAAGTTTTGATATATGATGGATAATGCGACAAGAATTATGGAAAAATACTTGGAAATGCCATTAAACATGCATTGTGCATATTTCATATACATATGTGTGCATTAATGTTTATACAATTGTGCAAAATTGTGATTTGTGTATATTGCATGATATAGAGGAGCATATAGACCGTCAATATCCAAATGTTGTCAGGACTTTGAGGCAATAGCTTCGAGAGTAACCTGTGAGTAACCTAGACGGTCTCACTCAATTAATTGTTTGTTTTATATTATGTTTGAATTATTTAATGAATGTGATCTGATTGTGTTGATTCCGGACAATGAAGGTCCGATGATACTGAGAAATGAATGTGATATTGAAGTTCTACTTGTATGTGAATGTGAAGAACTAAATGCTTCTTAACATGATTGACTGATTATGAGAGATGCATTCCATACATGATTGCATGACTAGATAATGAGAGTTGTGACTTGAGTAGCCACCGAAAACGAGCTTAAAGCTCAGATTGTGATTAGAGCCTCAGGCTCAGTTATAAATGTACCCGGTTTCCACTAAGGGATATAGGACATTATTTGATATAGCTCGGTATCCTCTAAGGGATATAGGCTAGTAAAAAGGCACCCAGTCACAACGACAATAATAAATGAAAGTGAGTCTGTCGAGCATTGAATATGCATGTTTAATACGTGTGTATAATTGATATGTGTATTTTGTATGAATGACATATGCTGAAAGTGACATATGATGCTATATGCAAAGATGCAACGTGTGACTTATTTGTTATGTGAAATGATATGTTGCATGAATTGAGTGAACCATCGATGATGGTTACCTCATCTGAGTTCGTAAAACTCACCCAAAATTTGCAATATTTTTCAAGCTCAGAAGAGTTACCCTATTAGACTAACGAGAATACAGACACTGCATTCAAGTAAGAGATAAAGGTCGGGATCAATTCGCGTCTGCATTTTTATTTTCTTATTTTTGTATCGAGTTGAGGCTTCCGCAATTATGTAACATGTATATTTGAATATTTCTGTTATGTAATAAGTTTCCATAGTGGAAAAAGTTTGTAAATGAGATTGATTTTGAGTGTAATATTAATAAATGTGATTTTGATGTTATGATAGAAAAGAATGGGCCTAATGTTGATTATTGATATTCCATAAATGTGTGTATTATTTAAAAAAAAGTGTAATGAGTTCGATTATTGACTATTCTAACATGCCACCCTTGCCGGATGTGTTCTCGAATATCACTCGGGATGTCAGGTACGTGTCTTGCGAGAGTGGGGTGCTACATAACCATTCATACTTCACTCTTTTTTGTAGCAGTTTAGTCAAAAGGGATGCTATCACCGAGAATCCCTTCACAAATTGGCGATAGTAACCTACCAAACCTAGGAAACTTCACTTCCGCCACATTCCGTGGTGGCTTCTAGTTAACAATTGTTTCAATCTTACTGGGATCAACTCTAATACCTTAAGAAGAAACAACATATCCTAGAAAAGATACCTCTTGAAGCTAGAAATCACACTTACTCAGCTTTGCAAATAAATGCTTTTCCTGCAGGTTTGTAACACAGTCTGTAGATGCTCAATATGATCATACTTATTCTTGAAATAGACCAGGATATCATCTATAAACACCACTATAAACAGTTTTAAATAAGGCCTAAACACTCTATTCATCAGATTCATAAATGCAACTGGAGCATTAGTTAGCCCAAATGACATCATCAAGAATTCATAATGTCCATAACCAGTCCTGAATGCAGTTTTTAGAGCATCCACATCCTTTACCCGAACATAATCATAGATCTATCTTGGAAAATACTCCTGCACCTTTCAATTGATCAAACATATCTTCTATTCTTGGTAACGGATAATTATTCTTTACCTTGACTCTATTCAGTTGCCTGTAATCAATGTACACCTGGAGAGTACCATCTTTCTTCTTAACAAACAGAATAGGTGCTTCCTAAGGTGAGACACTGGGTCGAATAAACCCCTTATCTAGTAGTTCTTGCAACTGCACTTTCAACTCCTTCAATTCTGTGAGAGCCATCCTATATGGTGCTTTGGATATAGGAGCAGTGCCAAGCATAACTTCAATAGACAACTCTACTTCCCTTTCAGGAGGGAGTCCAACTGACTCTGCAAGAAGCACATCCAGAAATTCACTCTCCACTGGAATATCATGTAGTTTAATACTCTCTTTCTGAGGATCAATTAGAAAAGCTAGATAAGCTTCCTATCCCTTCTTAAGGAACTTCCAAGCTTACATAGCAAATACCACATTAGCTAAAGAACTAGTGCGGATGCCATGTAATATTATTTCAAGTTGATCAGGCTTCCTGAGCACAATTGTCTTAGCATTACAGTCAACCACTACCTAATGCTTGGATAACCAATCCATACCTAAATTCAAATCAAATTCATGAAAAGGAAATCTAATCAGATCTGCTAAATAATCACTTCCTTGGATCATAACAAGACAGTCTCTATAAACCTGATTAACCAGTACACTACTACCCAGAGGATTGGTTATAAGAATATCATACTCTAATTGATCTACAGGCATCACTTTATCAAAAATATCTCTAACACAGATATAAGAATGAGTGGATCCAAGATTAATAAAAGCATGCATTTCAAAGTCAAAGAGAGAAACAGTACCCGCAATGACTTCAGGTGCATCATGATCCTCATAAGCTTTCAAAGCATAAGCTCAAGTTGTAGTAGATGGCATAACAAGTCGATCAATAGTTTTTGATATAGTACTTGGATTAGGTCTAATTTGATAAAATCTTCTATGACCTCTACTGCGTCCTCTATTTCTAGCAGATGCATGAGAAATATCTCTACTAGCTTGTGAGGTTTGAGACTGTCTCATAGGACAATTGGCTATCGAATGATCAGTGCTACCACATTAATAACATGCACTTGTAGCTCTCCAACAAATACCCCAATAATGTCTAGAGTAATGAGGGCACTCTGGAGTGCCAGAACCTTGGCCTATAGAAGAACCCCTTCCAAAAGCAATCGATAGGGGAAAGTTTTATCCCCTTCCCTGAGCTACTGATCTCTGAGTAAATTCTGGTGTAGAGGAAACACCTTCACGACTCTGCTTCCCTGAGGACTGAACTCCTTTAGCAAAGCCCCTTCGTTGAGCTTTTTCTCTCTTTACCATGTCTTGCTTCTCTATCTTAATATAAGCTTGTACCAGCTGATGGTAACTCACTTACTACAAGAGAGTAATTGCCACTAGATGCTCTTTGATCGAATCATTCAAACCATCCTCAAACTGATGATACCAGAACTCCTCAGTAAGTATCGATTTAGGTGCATACTTGCTACGTCTATTAAACTCTCTATCGTACTCAGCCACAGATATGTTTCTCTGTTTCATGTTCAGAAATTGCTTCCACTTCTCTTTTTTATAAGCTTCCGTCACATACTTGGCTTTAAATTCTTAGGAAAAGAAATCCCAAGTCAAAAGCTTCGGTAATTGAGGATTCTCATAACAAACTTCCATCATTCATAGACTGCTCCCTAAAGAAGTGAGACATCATAGTGCACCATCTGATCTGGTGAGCAACTAATTTTATCTAACACCCTCTTCACCTTCTCTAACCAAAATTCATCTCTTTTAGACTCCTCCAGAGATGTTCCAATAAATTCCTCAGCTCCATACTTCCGCAATTGATCAATCGGAGCCTTGGATGCGATCATATGGTGTAGCAAAGTCATCATGTCTTCCGACAACTTAATCAAAGCCTCCCCCTGAGCTGAAGGTGGAAGTGGTGGTATTTCATCTCGATCCACCCCAGAGGGTCCAGATATAGATGGACGAGATCGCTCAGGATTATTACTCTCTGTAACCTCGTCAATGGCTTTATAAGATCTTTCCATATTTAATTTTATAATCAAAATATAGGGAAAATTGCATTAGGCCAAACACAACTCTTATATCCATATAAGCAACAGTTAAGCGCTGGTTAAACCAAAATCGCCTAAACCATGCTCTGATACCAAACGATGTAACACCCACATACCCCCTAGGAGGATATGCTGATGCTACACAATACATAACCAAAATAATCCAAAACACGCTAAAGCATTTCCAGAAACTTAAGGAACATACATTTCATTCATCAATGGTTAGGTCATATTTAGAACATAACATATACATGGTACTTATTACATACAAGCCTTAAATCTAAATCCAAACTGTATTAAGGTTATTACAAACCACTTGAACAAAACACAAAATATAACATGTCTCATTACATTGAAAAACAATTCAAAATCAAACTACACATTTCTAAAACAAACATAATCTTCTTGGCCACTGCGATTGTCTTTATCCCAATCCTTAAATCTTCTTATCAGAACCTACACAAAGGCAAAACCACTGTGCTAAGCATAAAGCTTAGTGGGGAATAACTAAACATAATGCATAATCACGACTGTTTCTAACAATCATCTAATATTCACATTCACTGAATCAGGTTTTATTGCAAACAATCTTTAATTGTTGATAATGCAAAGTATTCCAAACAATATGTCTCAAAACAATATATGATTCATCAATACAGAACATTCTTGCATCAGAACAAAACTTATAAATATCTTAACATAATGTATAGGTATTATAATTGAATATCACAATAGGATATATTCCTTTAGATCAAAATCTGACTTATATTAGATCAAAATCAGTTTTGTATCAAATTAAAACTTATCTTATATCATATCAGAGCTTATTTATATCAAAACTGAACCTGTATCAAAATACAAACATATTAGCCTGCTAATCCTTTTTTACAGAAGTGGGTAATGGGACCAGAATAAGAGAGACTTATGTCTCAGACACTGGAGTGTCATTATCAGGAGACACCAGAGTGTCAATATCTGAAGACACCGAAGTGTCGACAATGAAGTGTCACAAGAGGAGCTGTAGACCTTTTTAAGCATGCCTATTTACCCACGACTAGGACTTAACAGTTTTAAAACAATCCATTTCAGATTTCAGAATTAGAAGCAAATAATACATATCTTGATTATATTTTTCTCATATATAACATATTCACTCCCTTTGATTACACTCACTCTGCCTTTCAAACATAAGCATTTGCATTAATATATCAATGAAACAGTAAGTCATTACATATTATATAACATCATAGAAACTCCCAATTCAAAAACATCCATATCCAATTCATACAATATAAAAACCTTGTAACACATTGGTATTCTTAAGAACATGTTCATCTTGAACACACCATACATTTTAACATTAGTCACATATTAAATGATCACATATTCTTTAACTTATTACATCAATTAATAGTCCATGACTAGATTAACTTCTACTCAATTAATCTAGCATCATCTAGGCTCATTTTCAACCTCAATTAAGTTCAATTAAACCATTCTTAAGCACCTTAACCTTATATAGTCCAATAATTGTCTAAAGTCAACATTTTCCCTTCCTAAGTACTACCCACGAGTACTACCCACGACCGTGGGGTACCTAATCTCCCATTTTCCTTGCAATTTTACAGTTTTTTTCTTAGGAAAGGTTTTCAAATCAATTTTGTATGGCCATTCTGACATAGAAACTGAGGTTTCTAGGCAATATGTTCTTTTAAAGATATGTTCCTCTATGTCTTAAGTTTCTAACGAAATGAAGTTAATGCAATTTGGTTTATTATTCCTAGAGTTATACCCAAAATACTATAGACTGTTCTTAAATAGGGACAACAACTAGCATTTAACTTCAAGCCAAATTTCAAAATGGTTAGATACAGAACTAAAATTCTATTCCTTCATGAAAATTGTAGACATATGTATTTAGTTTAATCTATAATTAAAATCACCCATTTAGATATCTAAAGGTCAAGTTATGGCTAAATATTGATGTTTGTTTCAATGGAACCACTACAATAAACTCACTTTAGTCTTATTATGAAAAAGTAACACCAAAGACACATGCAAACTAACCAACAACGTCCCAAATTTATCTATGATACTTCTCTTAATAGAATCCCTCATGTTACACTTAAAAACCCATTTCAAAAATCATACATTAGACAACTCACAAATCATAGTCTTTCATACATCAAAAACCAAAGCAAAATCTATCATACTGGCATCATTTTCCAGGCCTCATTGTATTATCAACTTAACACATATTCTATCCCAATTCAAGCATCAAGAATTCGTATTACTACATGCAATCAAGTTTAGAATTCCCTTACCTTTTAAACTCCAAAGAACAAGCCAAACTAGCCTTCCAAACAACAAACACAAGTCCAAAATCCAAGTGAAACTAGGATGCTCTTACAACATCAAAAGATAGCAACATAGAAGATAGCATGTGGTAGCTTTCTTGACACAATATCTTGCAAGAATTTTAAGTGAAATTGAAGCAAAAATTTAAAGCTAAGAGAGGGTGAATGGTTTTGGTGGAGATGCTTCAATGGAGGATGCAGAAAGTTCTTGCAATTTTACACCTAAGTTGCTAGGTGTCCTAATCTTGGAGGAGCACATGTCACCAATGCATGTGTCACATTTGTCCTCCCTTTATGCTACCAAATGTCACACATCTATTAGGACATTTGTCATCTAACTAATTAGTCCACATGTCACTCCAAGATTGGTCCATTTGTCACCTAATCTTGGAGGAGCACATGTCACCAATGCAAGTGTCACATTTCCCCCCCTTTAAGCTACCAAATGTCACACATCTATTACGCCATTTGTCATTTAACCAATTAATCCACATGTCACTCCAAGATTGGTCCACTTGTCACATAATAATTGGTCCATTTGTCATAAATTTAACTATGCCAAATGTCATTCCATGTATTGGCTTAGTCATACTAATTTTCATGTACCAACTTGTCTAGCCACTTGACAATTTTCCTAGTCCAAATGTACATTTTAATAAGTCAATTTTCTAATGGTAACAATTAATTCCAATTCACTAAGTATGATCCATTAAACCAAAATTCAAGTTATATGCAATTCTCAATCATAACACAATTTTTAACACCTTTCATATATGTACTTTCATGAACATGTAAGATTCCATCTAAGGTACAATTTGGGGCCTTACATGTATGGGAAAAAATCCATTGAGCCTATTTGGCCTTGGGGCCTTTTTCTCATTTATTTATAATACCACCATACCAATTTCCTTATCATCAACTTGCTTAATAAGCATATATCTATTGTCTTGTCCAATCCGAGCATCAATGAAGCCCTTGAAAAACTCAACTAAAGATGAACTAGAAGAGATAGAGCCAATAGAATTTTTACAAAAATGCCATAGCTTCATCTAAGAGATCATCTTTGTTGAAAATCAAAGGAGCATTATAAGACACAATAGAGCCAATTTTTATGATATTCTTCCTTACCATGATTGAATTAAAGAAGAATTTGGTACATTTATCACCATCCTTAACCAATTAATCTTGGACCTTTGCTTGAGAAGTGAAACTTATTCCTCAACCTTATTTAAGTAGCAGCTCAAAGTAATCCTCTCTTCTTTTAGTAGCTCACCACTTCTTGGATTATCGAAGAGGCTTTATTGAATCCTTGAAAGCCTTTCCTTAGTTTCATTTATAGCTAAAATATAATTAGTTCCCTTTTTTTTCATTTAAGGACTTCAGCTCTTTCTTGATATTCTTAAGCTTTTGGACATATATGAATTACTTAGAGCCATGAACATTAATTGGCAAACCTCTATCAACTGCCTCCTGAGATCCATCATCAAAAGCAAGGTGATTATTAAATATAAAGGGAGTTCTTTTACATACCTTCTGGAATAGATTCCTAATCTAAATAGGGGAATGATCTAAGAAAAATGGATCCATAAATCTTGCTTCTCTTTTGGGGAATGTAGAGAGCCATGCAAGATTAACCAAGTCTATCCAATTTTTTCAGAAGCAAGAATCTTCCTTATTGTTTATTGTTCCAAGTGAATCTACTTCCCTTATATCTCAGATCTTTAATAACCAAGTCTACCACATACTTCACAAAATTACCTATATAATTTCTAAGGCTGAAATTTCCTTTAAGTTCAGATCTATAAAGAGTTGTATTACAATCTCCATATACTAGCCATGAGGAGATATCAACTTGATTCTTAATTAAACCCTCCCATAAGATCCTCCTCTGAAAAATTAAAGTTAGAACCATACATAATAAAGACATAACATTTACTTTTCTCATTCAAGAATTGAACTAGAACATGCATAGCTTGGTCAGAAGACCATAATTCTTCCATATTAACATAAATAAGGTTATAGGCCAAAACTATTCTCCCATTGAAGTGATGTTAATGATTTGAAATAACTTTCCAATTTGCATCCTAAATCTTTAGCTTATTTATATTTTTAAATCTAATCTTTGTCTCTAATAGACCTAAGAGTCATGGATGTTACAAAGTGACAAAATCTCCTAAAGCTTGAAGTGGTTTAGTGTAATTGAATCCATGAACATTCTATATAAAAAAAGCCATATAAGAATGGATTTACCTTTGGAGATCTTACTCCTATTTCTTCTACCCAATTTTATATTCCTAGAGCTTTAAAATCCATCTTTATTAACTTTTGTAGAGGCATTACCCTTTAGGTCCAATACTACTGCATTTTTTATTTCATATAATAGCTTGCCATGTAAAACATTTTCCTCTTTTCCCACCTATTAAGCATACGTAATCCCATTTCCATTTCTTCCAATCACAATATCTTCTAATTCTCTATTTTGCTCCTCCAGTTTATTTATAATGTCATTCAACACACCCTAATCATTAGGAGAGTTTGGAGCCTCATCCCAAGCCAAGTTAATAGTATCTTCATTAACAACCTCTGAAAATTTCAAACAAGACACATCTTCAATGAGTTGCTGGTTTTGCACCTTATTATTTATCATTTGATTATTCTTTTGCTCCATTTCCACATCACATGCCTCTATCCTTACTAGCTCAAAATAATCACCATTTTAGAAGGTTTTTCTTGTAGCTTTCCATTGCTTCCCTTACATCTTAAGAGTAGGTTTCTAACTATATCTAACTAACATAGTATCCTCATAAAGAGAGTTATTTTGTCCTAGGCTTATCATAGGAATAGAGTTGAGTAGCTCCTTTGTCAACTCTACACCAATGGGGAAACTCCCATATGGTAGCTCTAACTTTAAGTATTTTTATCTCAAGAGCAACTATAAATCTACTTTCTATCTCCTTAGGAGGACAATAGTGTAAAGAGAGGTCTATTGCATCTCTATGTACCTGTCCCAACTCTTCTGAGAAGAGGGAGCAGATGAAGGACCAAGTTTATTTTCATGGTTGCGATGGGGGTTATGAAGAGAAGAGGTGGAGGGCAAAGGAGGGAATCCACTAGAGGAGGAGCCTGCATACTTTTCTTAACTGACATATCTTGAAAGGTTAAATCTAATTTAGAGAAAAGTTCAAATGGTAGTAAGGTATTTAGGCAAGAAAATAAAGTTTTAGCAGATTAAAGTACCCTTCCAGTAATGGGAGAGGAGCATATAGAGCTAAGGAGGAGTGTTGAGGAGTTCAAAGTCGAACCCATATAGAAATTAGCTTTTAAGAACACTTTGAACCATCAATTTCCAATGCACCAAATTATTATAAAGTATCAAAAATTGAATATGATAAAATACTGTATTCAAACGTTCTCTAAAGTTTATTTGAAGATCAATATTTTTTAAAGTCCAAAATAAATTTTTTCTTTGTTATAAAAGGATTTCATCCTTTAATTACTCAATTCGTTTTATTGACTCATTTAATTATTTGATCATTTCATTGAAATTAATCTTTCGCATATTGCTTGAATATTTAAGAAATTATCTTCCTAATATCCAAATAAAATATTAAAATAACATGAATTAGAAGCTTTTTTTTTGTGATTTGGGTAATCAAATCTTGGTTTTGCTGGATTGGACGACGAAGCAAGTGAAAATATCTATCTATAATTAGCACGTGAATTTTTATTAATTAGAATTGTAAATATTCATCAATTTTTATGTTATACCTATGGTTATGAATACCGGTACGTACCGTATCGGACCAAGACTGGTACGAAACAAATAGTTAGTGGTACTGAGTTTAAATACTGATCGGTATCGACTTGTTTCGGATGGTACCTGCAGGTATTCAAAATACGGGTCAAATATGAGCAGGTATCGGAAATTTTAAAAAATAAGGAGACTTTTTTTGCAAAATTTTCAAAAATTTTTAAAATCTGCCTCCCTCCCTCTCTTTTCCTCTTTTTTTCAAAGTTTTTTAATTAGTTATTTTATTTATTTCAATTTTTATAATTATTGTGAATTTTTAATTTTTGTTTTTAAA
>JANQBM010000008.1:27472026-27490504 GCA_025594535.1 Erythroxylum domingense
AAGTCCTCCATATTTCTTTGAGGTAGTCACTTCACTCTACTTTATCTTGGCATTCTTGGAGTGATTTATTTTGTCAATCCATAAGAATGTTTTGAGTGTTCTATCAATCTCCTTTATAATTTACTTTGACAAAGCAATGTGGGCTATCCAATGTAAATGCAACTGCTAAGAATAAAGATGATAAGAGAAAGTCAAGCAGCATATGAGAGAAATTTGTTTTGCCATTGATTAACTCTAGATTTGATCCTTTCAATGATAGGCAAACAATCATTGAAGTTAGGCTTTGAAGCAGTAATAGGTACTCCTAGATAGCAGAAAGGAGTTGAGTGTACTTGGAAGTCCAGTAATTCTTCTAATCTCTCCAAATTTCGCTAAGGTGAGCTTTGGTTTGTCCAAAATCTGTATTTTAAGCTGCTAATGTTGTGACAGTGTTAATGAACATCACTCAACAACTTAGGCGTAGTATTCCTACCAAAATATGTCATCTGCACAACTTACGATTTCTTGGACAAATTTGTTGGCATCAACTTCTTGTTAAAGCAAGCCACTCTCATGTTGTTGAATTTCTGCAAATTATGTAACCATACAAACTTTCTTTCTATTGTTGTACCATTGGAATGCCGGAGTCCCAGCGATTGTTGAGCTCATGTTGTAGAATTTGCGCAAATTATGTAACCATACAAACCTTCTTTCTATTGTTGTACCATTGGAATGTTGGAGTCCCAGCGATTGTCGAGCTCACGTTGTTGAATTTGTGCAAATTATGTAACCATACAAACCTTGTTTCTATTTTTGTACCATTGGAATGCCGGAGTCCCAGCGATTGTTGAGCATCTTGGGCAACATCTTCACGTTCTTCTCCTTTTGTTTGCGTATTGGTTATTTCGTTCTGTTGTCATCTGGACCTTCCAGATGTTGCTATCTTCATTACCGTAAGGATAACCATTTATCAGATTTCTTAAAATTTAGTGTTGTTTTACTCAATGTGGGAGTCTAATAGAGTGACCATGGAAGGCAGTGGTTGTCCTTATTTCATTAGAGATGATGGTGGCATGCTCCCTTCATTATTGAAATAATTAAGTTGGAATTGTTTGTTACATAACTCGAGCCTTCTGCTATTTGCGAATTTTTACTGTTATTTTCAAATTTTTTATTTGACAGAATTATTTCTTTGAAGGAATGAATGTCGTTATATATAAAAGGGCAAAGAGAGAATACTCCCTTCGATGAATGTAGCCCTTGTTCTTCTGTGTCTTTCTACAAATCTCACTCTTGAAGTTGCTAATTAATTCCCATATTCTATAATGATAAGGCAAAAGTAAATCCAAAACCTTCATAAAATAACTGTATTAAATGTCGCCTCTTAAAATTAATCAGTATTCATTGGAATAGCGTCAAACTCTACCTTGACCCTGAGTAAGTGAAACGCATAAACTCAGAGCAGGGGCCTTATGCATAAAACAAGAATTGAAAGGCAATGTAACCTGAATATGCAAGGAAAATGGTTTCCGATTTATCCATGGGATATGAAACCGTTACAACAATTTTGCTCATATTAGCATGAAATAGTACAATTGTGCTCGAGAATTATATTCATAGTATTTTACAATCTATTCAAGTTTGAGAAGCTGTGACGACTCAGGAAAGCATGACCTAACGGAAGTAAACAGATACTGCAGGAATATCAATGTCATTGTCCTCATCATCCTCGCAGGCCACGACAATGTCAAAGTGGCGTCGGTAAGGAGGCAATTCTACTTTGGCTACTTCCCTGACCAGATCCACCATTTTCTTGTCCATTCTCTCTTTGTGACGAGGGAACATGCTATTGAAGAGTAGGCAACTACCGCATGAGATGCTATACGCGTTAAGCCCCCTATCCTTGAGCCATTGGATAAGTTCACGCAGTGTAGGATTATTTTTTAGAATCCACCGGTCCCAAACAGTCCAGCTCATGTCCCGATGCTTTACCACCTTGGGTGGGACTGGCTCAGCCATCGAGAACAATGGAAGTGCTAGGTTGGCAAATGTATTTCGATAATCCTCCAGCTTATGTCCACCGTCCAGAACCTTGTACAACTCCAGGCAAACAAGACCTGTGGCCATGGCTGTGGATGTAGCAATGGCAGGTATAATCCTTCCAGCAATGAACTTGGCTTTCAGCTTGTCAACCTCAGGAATGCTGTAGTTTCTAGCTCTCATGTTCGCCAGTCCAGCTATGAAATCCATGTGATAGTTCGTATCATCGTCCTGCATGCCAACAGAAATTTGTCACTACCATGAATGGGCTCAAGGCTCTCAATACAAAAAGCACTAGTGGATGACAACACAGTCCCTTAGATTAATGAAGAAAGACCTTCTCAAATTGAATTGGCCTCATCCTAAATGCAGGTGGTAGACTCTGCTTGCAGATCTCCAACTTCATGATTAGATCCTTGATAATTACAGCTTCATCCCCAGATGCAGTAGACAGACTAGTGGCCTTCTCATCTGTCACAATTTTTGCATCTTTGTTGGGTTCAAATTCAGGGACAATCACCTTCTCAACAGCCTCAGCAAACATTTTAGGATCTTTTACCCAATCAGGGATTGGAATCCCAAATGTCTCTGCTCGAAGTATGGATCCTGCCGTAACAAAATGAACATGACTAGGATCTGCAGCCGAGAACTGAAGTGCATGTGGGAATCGCTTTGGGGCTGACCAAAATGGAGCACCAGTACTAGTCAAAGCATCTTCAGGAAATGTGTAAGTCAACTGCTTAACTCGATTGGCAAAATAATCTTCAAACCTGATTACAGGAATAAAAAATTACACAGCATGAAAAGATCAAGAATTATAGAGGTACCAAGAGATAGGAGTACATACTTTAGCCGGGCCCACATGACACAATCCTGAAATGTCTGACACTTTTCCTTGTCCAGGCACTCAAGAACACGCTCCAAAGTATCCTTTGCCTGAGCATCACCAGCATTGATCATACAAGTTGTATATTCAGAGGGATCTGATAAGTAGGTATTCACTTCTGTTGGAGTTTTCTCAAGTAAGCCCTCAAATTCAGATCGAGCCCATGTCAAGCAGTGATCAATATTGTGTGGGAATGAGTGCACAGTGCACATAGGTGCTTGTTTCTCGGGTGGATCCCTTGAAGCACCATAATTTTCAGTTAGATGGGGAATTACCATCTGAGTGTTGCATTTTGCACCAAGAGTTCCTGACTCAAGAAGTGGCTTCTGGAAGTACAAACACCTCTGATCAACATATAGTCTTGCATTGACATTGTCCAAAGCATTTATGACAACAGTTAAATTCTCCCAGAAGGCATCATCAAATACATTCTCAGTTTCAGGTCCAACACGGTTCTGCAATGCTTCAATATTAAGCCGAGGGTTAATAGACGAAGCAGCAGAAGCAGCAACAGTGGATTTGGCCTGACCAATGTTCCAGTCACGGAAAAGAAACTGTCTACTTAGATTACTCTTCTCTATAACATCGTCATCAGTTACTGTAAGCTTTCCTTCACCACATGAAACCCCCATAAGTGCTACATTTTTTAAGAATTCACAGCCAAGTGCACCAGCACCAACAATAAAGACATTAGCATCCTCCATTTTCTTCTGGAGCTTGGATCCAAAAACTGAAATTTGTGCATCATAACGAGAATTTAATGGCCTATAATCACTAGGATCCACATTCTCCTTAGGAAGTGATTCCAATGAGTCAAAATAGAAAAACTGCAGCAGAAAAAAAAAAGAAAAGGTCAGCTTACCAGAACAACAAATCAAATTAAACAAAATGTTGCATAAAAATGCCAGATCGAAACAAACTAATTCAAATGTCTGAGACCATTACTACTGGATGGGTTAAGTAACACTATCTCCACTATAATCTTCATTTTAAAAGACGGAACATTTAATTAAGCATACAAAAATATGCATACTTAGCATACCTATGACAATGATCAAACAGCAGGATCAAAAGCAAAGAACTAATAAAAACCTGAAAGAGAGGATGGAACTTTCCAGAGCATGCTTTGACAACTTCCTGCCCCACAATACCACCAAACATGGCAGCCATTGGATTCAGTACAGCCCTGGCTCCAAAGGCAAAGTGACGTAGAAGTTTTGGGTTGATGTCCTCCACCCTCCCATCTCCCAAGCTTTCATTGATGCTATTAGCAACAGATATCAGCTTCTGAGCATCCTCTTCAGAACCAGCAACAGGGAAGCAACCCAACTCGCTGACAAATTTATCCAGTGCTTGGAATGCCAAATGTAGCAGAGGTGGCCGATCAAACTTGGAAAAATCACTCAATAGAAAGTCACCAGGATTCTTAAGAGCTTCACTCAACGGCTTAAAATTTATCGTCTTAGGTTGTTTCACCTGGGTAACTATTCCACCCTTCTGATACGCACCAAAGTTTGTAGTGTCCTCCTCAAGTATAAATGAATAAGGCCGGGCACTCTTAATCCTCCTCGGTTTACCATCATTCAGTTCTGTCATTCCATGGACTTCAGAGAAAACAACAAGATCACCATCTTGAAACTCAAGTCGTTCATCGTCAACACATGATACAAGTGAAGGGTTGTCATTGCTGATTGATGCAATTATACCAGTATGTGGCTCCTCACCATCAACATCGAGAACAGTGAATTCAGGTCCAAAGTCGCAAAATACAGAACCAAAAAGGCCTCTGACTTCAGCCTTAATAAAAGATATTGGAGGTTGATGATTATGGCAGTAATCATCAAACTCAATAGCTTTGTTAAGACTGATATCAGTAAATACAACAGCCTGTAGAAAAAAAAATTAAGTAGGGGCATCTAAGCACTATAAGTTGCATTAAACGCAAAGGAACTCATGCATAAGTAACTTTGAAACAGAAAAAAGACAAATCAAGGCACCAAAAGGTCAACATGTTTGTATCGTCTTGCTCCTTGAACGTCAACCTCCTCCATAAATTTCCTCAAAAACCTCTTTTCCAACAAATTTGAAAAAACAACTGCTAAAGTCTGAGACAGCTTATCTTTTACTTTAAAATCTTAATACGGCACCAACAGCTTTCCTAGCTATTGCTGCTTTACATTATGTTCTATCTTGGTTTTCATAATATTATCAACAGTTCTTCCTCCACAAATTGTGTTTGAGATCAACTATTGCAATGACAAATTCTCCATCATATATCAGGAGAGCGATAGCAACTGCAAAGTGACATCAATGCAAAGGAAGCTCTTCATGGTTATAGATCTTAAAGCTTCACAGTGATAGCATTTGATGCATCTAATAAACTCCTCGCTAAGAACCTTGAGTAGTGTCTTTATTCTGTTGCCAAAGTATTTGTTGAAACAGAAGATAGGAGAAATTCCAGACTCAACTCTTTCGACTTATTTGAACGTGCTTTAAAAAAAATTGATCCATGATCGCCACACTCATGGACATCTTTACCATTCAATCAAGGAAAGCTAACCACCCCGTTCTTTCTTAATACTAGCTTATGAAAAAAATAAAAAGGCTGGCAAATACCTGGAAATTAGAAAGAAGTTCTTTAGTCAATTTTGTAGTAAGGGTAGAGATCAACACTGCATTATTGAGTTCCTGCAACTTCTGAACAGAAGCCAGTGCCCTGTTTTTACCTACATCACTCTCTGTGAAAACAAAATTACTAGCCAAATCCCACAACTCCACTGCCCCTTCATCATGCAATGTCACAGATTTGACACCGGCAAGTATTAGGTTTTTTGCTGCAACAACAAATGACAAATACCCTATTAGAAGACTTCACACCAATTAGAACAAGAATAAAACACACGAAAGTCATTTCAGTTGTTTATTTTTTTTCATTCCATCCAATCAAAGCAGTTTGCAAACCCAACTCCCTCTTTCATAACCTCTCCCCCCCCGCAGCCAGTCCTTTCCACACAACCTACTAAAAAAACATGGAAAATGTATGAAACTATCTTGAAAAGGATGGTAAAATCAACCAAACAGTAATTATAGCGGTTATAGGTTTACACTAGTTCATTGATTAGCTATTTATTGTGTCCTTTACATCTAGGGCAGCACTCTACCCTACTCAAAAGGTCTATAAGAAGTTGACTGTGGTTCACATGCCCAAATAGACTGTAACCAATAGCGGAAATACAAGGGCAGGTTTGAAGAAGTACTAACAGCAGATAGTTCCCTTATTTATGATTTAGTGTTTTAAAAAGGTTGTTTCTTCGTAAACAGCGAAGAAAAGATGCAAAAGAAGCCAAGAGCATGTAGCTGAAGGAAGAACAAGAGCCCGAGTAAAGCAGGTTACAAAATTGAAATTCATAACCATCCTAATTAATCAAGAAACTCGTAAACTTTAAAGAATCGACAATTGCCATCGATCACTAATTTTCTAATCAACGTTAAACTATATCAAAATTATAATCAATAGCTTAACGAGAAAAACGGCTAAAATGGAAGAAGCAATCGATTATCCTCACCGATCTCAGCACCCAAACCCTGCATCCCGGAGACAAGGACATTGGAAGCAAAAAGCCGGCGCATGGTCTCTCGACCGTATACGGCCAGCTGCCGGCTGTGAAGATCCTCATCGATGTCGGTGTGATGCGCATCACCAAAAGCCATGGCCACCGATCCGCCGATATTACTACCAAGAGAGTGGTTGCTACTGTTCCTGTTGTTGTCGATCACACTACTACTGCTGTTGTTATTGTTATAACTAGCTGTTGATTGATGCTTTTTAACAGACGAAGAATCTTGAGAGTGGTTCTTCTCTTCTTCTCCTGCTTCACCAAGCGATCTTTCAACAGGTCGCTTTCTAGGAAGCATAAAGTGCAGTAAAGTGCCACAAAACCCTAGAGATATTAGGATAATAGCCATATATTAACAAAGATCGGTCCCAAAACGGCAAGCCGTGACCCTAACCCTAGTAGCTTGAGCATGATTCGAAGGAAAGATTAAGAAATAAGAGATCACATAAAGAGCGAAGAAACTTACCGATTAGGAGAGTGGCAGATCAAGGCAGGAATACAGAATGTTTGAGAAATGGAGAGTAATTGGAGTGTTTGGCTGCGAAGAAAGCAAAAGAAAATAGAATAGGGAGGATTTATAAATTATAAGAGAGAAAAAGAAAGATGGGGGCATTTATGGATTCGCAAATGTACCCCTAGAGCTTGGCCCACTTGAGTTTTGTTTCGTTCGTGTACCGTCGTTTTGTTCTGTTGCACTGCGTATTGTTATTGTGGTCTATATATTAAGATGGAACGAAACAAAAATTTAGAGATAGAACAAAACAAAAATTAGAGATAGTAAGGTATTTGATTGTAATAGATAAAACAGATAAAACTGTGCATCTCGAGGACAGAAATGTGTTTAGTTGCAGTTGACAGAACATAAAAAACAGTATTAATGACCAAAGTATCTCTGCAGTATAATATGATTGGAAATATGTAATTCATTAATTATTTTAAAACGAATAATTTGTATTAGTATTTTTTAATTTTATCTATAAATAAGGAATTAAAAAATTGAGGAACCTAAAAATTTAATGAAATGAGTTATTGAATAACAAAAAAATCGTACAAATTAATAATAAAATTAATTACGTTAAATCTTTTTATAATTGTATCAATATTTTTTAATTTTATTTGTATTTTTTAATTACGATGAAATAAAATGAGGAACCTAAATATTTAATGAAATGAGAAACCTAAAAATTAAATGAAATGAGTTATTGAATAAAAAATCCTACAAGTTAGAAATTCTAGTAGATAATAATTTAATAAAACATCTAAGCATTCATGGAATTAATTACATAATAGGTTAAAAATACATTCAAGCCTTATATTTTATTAAGAATGTCCTTAACAATAATACCCAAAATGACTCCAATGGCAATGAGTAAAAACCCTTGACTCCATGCTATTTTTTTCTTCAAAATTGCAACTTCATTTAGTTGTGCATTTGTTGGAAGTAAAAATTGATTAGGTATTGATAAGGGTTCATTAGCGATAGGAGCAATTTCTTCATTTCGATGAGTCCGCCTATTTGGATCCATGACATAAGCACTCTGTGCTTCAACCAAAGTCCGATATCCCTTGAATCTAACATTAGGAAACCCTTCAGTTGCCAATTTAACATTATCCTAATTTGTAAAAATATCAACTTGACGTCCAATAAATACAACATAAAAGTTGTATCTACCCATAGTTAAGTACCTGAAAATGAATCATATCCTCATCATTCATACATGTACATAAATGACAAACATTAAAAAGTTAATAAATCAACCATTCATCATCCATACACAAGTGTACAAACCAAGTCATCAGTTCATCATTTCATCATTCAATATCACATGGCTTGTTTCAAGACAATGCAAATCCTAGCTTTCCTGTTAAGCTACTATGATGTCAGTAGCTCCACAAAAACCAGAAAGTGTAACCAAAAAATTACGGTCCACTACAAGTAATGACAGAAGCAAAAATAGTTAAGCTAGAAGTATTGTTACCATCCTACATTACCATATAATAGTGTACCATAACCTACTAATTAAGAAATAAAGCATAAAGTCAAATTTCATCATCTAACAGGCTCCTCATATAAGCTTGTTTCTAATCTGCAGTTAAACCCTAGAAAAGCTTCCCAACATGAGCATGATTTGAGAAGATCCTTGTAGTCCTATCAACTTGTTCAGTGGACAACCTCAAATTCCCAAGCTCTTCACCTAGCTTAGCTCCAAATTGTCCTACAATGGCATCAGCAATGATCTTAACATTCTCTCTACTATTATCAATGGCACGAGCAAAAGAGGCAATAAGGCTTTCTAACACTTCAATATCCCTCGTCTTCCTTTTTCTTTTATTTTGTTGGTTCCCTTCTGTGTTGTTGGAAGAGACGACATAACCAGTGAGATGGGCTGAAGCAATTGGAGCATGAGTGACTGATGGGTTTGCTAGATCTGCTAGGGCAGCAGGAACTACAGGAGCATCTGGTGCATCACCTTCAGTTTCATCAGTTTCAAGCTGAGCAATGGCATCTGCAACATCTTGAGCTCCTGCACTAGTGGCTCTGTCTTTCCTATAGACAAACTCAAGTCTAGAGTAAAACGGGAAAAGCTTTCCATGAGTGTAGTACTTATTGGGGTGTCTCTGTAAAAAAAAAAAAAAGAAAACTTCAGCATGACAAACATATTATTATTAAGATGCTTCTATAAACAATCAACAAATCAAAATTTAAAAAAATACCCTCATCAATTCTTCTAGCACTTGCTTGCTATCAACCTCAATGTATTGCTTGCTTTCATTCCAACCAAATTCACTGTAATTTAACATGTCAAAGGCTGTCTGATATTTATCCTTCAACCTCTTGTGGTTATTTTTGGTATGCGTCTTATCAATGCCACAATCAGGAAACTCTCAACCATCATTCTAGCAAGAAATTGAAAAGTATCAGGCTTAAATTGCCCATTATCAGCTCTGTGATCAACAACAACTGCCTCTTCCATGAAGGTCACAAATGCTTCTGTTTCATCTGAAGTCCAAACTCTTGACATTGCACTTAAACCATGCAATGCCATACCCCAAATCATTCTAAACCATTTCCATAACTGATTATACAACATACATTCAAACTTATTTGAAATTAAGAAGACAATATTGAATTAAAAAAACATTTAATTAAGTACAAATAAAACAAATGAACAGAAATTTAATTGTATCTTCTCAAATTTAGTTACAATGAAAGTCAACAATATAAAGAGAAATTAAAACAAACCCTCAATTCAGTTACAATGAAAGCCAACCAAATTTAAACCCTCAATTCAATAAAAAAACATTAACTAAATGAAAGTTCACAATTTAATGGTTTCTTCTCCAATCATCAAACATGTTTTTAGCTAAATCCTCTCTCTATTGAGTCCATTCATTATTTGTCTCAACACGATCAACAAATTCAGGGAAAGGTGCATCTTCCCCAATTGGCATATCCTCAGCTTCAAGAGGAGTAAGTTCTGCTGTATCATAAGTCATATGCAACCTAATAAAGTTGTGTAGAAGGCAGCATGCAAGAATTATGTGCACATGAGTGGTTGCAGGATAAAAAGATAGATTTCTTAGAATTTTACATCTTTTTTTTCAGAAAACCAAATGCACATTCAATCACATTTCTGGCATATGAGTGTCTCTTATTATAAAGCTCTTCTAAGTTCCTAGATGCCCTTCCTTCTCTTGCCCACTTTTGAATATGATATCTTGTGCCTCTAAAAGGTGCAAAAAAGCTAGGATTATTGGTATAACCTGCATCTATTAAGTAGTAATTTCTTATAAACAAATAACACTATTACTATTGTTGTTTTAATCAAACCTTTAAAAAAATTAACAAAATTCTGAAAATTCTTATCTTACATACCCTTTAGAACTTGAAGTCGATTAGGCCTAGTAACAGTATCACGCAAAACCCTTGAATCAGATGCTGAACCCTCCTATCCAACAAGAACATAAACAAAGTTTAAATTCTTATCACACACCCCTAACACATTAGTGCATATTTTAAATAAGTCCCATCTAGAGCACCAAGGCAACCCTTTTAACAAAATTCCAACAATAAAAAATTCTAGTTTAGTATTTTAAAAAAAGTGAAATTAGACAATTTATTGTTGCTAATTAAATTTACTAACCTTAAGTCATTTCCATCTATTATCTGTGCAATCTTCAGGATTTGGTGTGGGCTTGACATACAATAAATATTGAAGCTTTAGTACAGCCTTCAACACACTGTGGAAGACCCTACTAATTGTTTCTCCTGACCTCATAAACCTAACTTGTACTACTCTATTAGATTCATTTTGTGCTAATATTCTTAGGAAGATTAAAACTTTTTCTTCAATAGGCACATGACCATTATTCCTCAACCCACCATCGACTTGAAGCATTTGACATAACAATGTAAATGCATTTAAGTCCATCCTTAAATCCCACTGGCTATTCCTATCACCCTCATTCAAAATCCTAGCTATATTAGCTTGCCTAGTTGGTACTGTCAGTGCCCTACTACCTATAGCATTTTCACTCATACTCAGTTTTTTTGTGTATACATACAAGCATAGCAAGATGATCATTCTCATAAAATCCAATTCCACATTCTAAAGCTCAAACAAAGTCAGACACTTAAATATAGCATCGTGATCCTTGTTATCCATTTTTGTAAATAAAAACTGTCTGCAAAGATAAAAATAATAATAATCATAAACAAACCACAACCAACAATATAGGAATAAACGGCAACTAAAAAATTCATTAGCAAAAACAGCAAGAAAAAAATTAGCAAACAAAACAACTGATTATTGTTATTGTTTCTAATGAACAACAAGTAAATGATAAAACAATAACAAAAACATAAAAAACAACGGGTCTGCACCAACATACTTACTAAAGCAGGCATCTAATTGCATGTTAGAGCAAAATATAGTACTTTTAACAATTTCAACCCATCAAGCAAATAACATTATTAATTTACAAAACAAAAGAGGGATTAATTGAAGTACCTCAGTTTCAATGACAACAGATGCACAAACCAAGTAATGTCACCTTCAACCTGAAAAAATTAAATCAAAATTAATAAAAGAAGAAATATTCCAAAATAAAAGTTAGAAAAAACAAAAAAGCAAATACAAAAATAATCAAAAAATCAAAACAGAAAATACAAAAAAACAAAGCATACAAAAATTCGAAACACGAATAAAGAAAGAAACTCCAAATAGAAAACACAAAACACAAAAATAGGCCTAAACCCTAAAAATCGTAAACCCTTAACCAATTGAAGCCATTTGAACAGAAATCCAGTCACGGAATAATAGGAAAGAAATTATTAAATTGTTAAACAAATATTGTAAAAATCTCCCAAATATTTTGAAACACATAAAATCTAGGGCTCACTAAACACGTCAGCAATTGAAGCAAAGATAATGGAAATCATATCATAGAAGAATGAAGAAATAATCCCTAACGTAATTTTGGAAAAATATCCCCCAAAAACTTCGATTGTTAAAATTAGGGGGAGGTTTACTGTGACACTCTCAAAATTAGCTAACATATTATCGAATGTCTCACCCGAGTGGTTACATATGCAAAATAAACTTTACTCATCACTGTAATGAGGGTTTTTGTTTCAAATTCTCATCTAGTTGTAACAGTTCCACAACTAAGTTTTTAGAATAGAAAATTTGGTTTCTTTTGAGTCCTTCTCTTCTTCATCTACTTATTACTTGTCCATCATTAGGATTTGAAAAGAAAACGAAAGATCCATAAGTTGATGTATCAGTCGTCAAAATTTCCACTCTAGAATAATCTAAAGATGAATAAGTATTTAATTTCCAAATCCTAGTAGCTTATGCTTTACATACAAAAGTCACAGCATGAAATCAAAAAATTATGAGTTCAACTGATAAACTTATTAACAAATCCATAGTTACTTCCTACAAAAAGTATGCATCTTGACATGAACAAAGCAAACAAAGTAAGAACTTTTTCTTTAGGTATTCCTAATAAGCGAAGATGAGGAAGAAGAAGAACAAGTGTCACAATAGCAATTCGCACAAGTAGTAGCAGTAGTATTGAAACCGACCAAGAGAACAGAGATGGACGGAGGATTTTACCTAACTAATTTCAACACCAACAACGACTGTTCACTCGAAGCTCCTTTAGTTTAGGTGCGAAACTCAGCTCTAGTTATGATGAGTAGAGTAAGCATCTCAATCTCTAGTGTCTGTGACTTAATGAAGTCGTGGGAGGTATTTTTGTCTAATTTTTATTGTGTTTTGTTTATGTGACAGGCATAAGAAAGTTGTGTCACGATTTTGGAAGGAACAAAAAATTTGTGCTTTTGTGATCTGATGTCACAACAAAAATGGGCAGTATCAACAATCAAACATTGCTAAGCACAAGATTTTTGTGTTTTGTTATCTGTCTCTACTGACAGAGACATCAACCAAACCCAACGTTGGTGTGAAATGAAACTAGAAACAGTAGCGTAGGGGTAGGAATTTGGAGTTTTTACACTTCCATTGTTTCTTGAAGACATAAATGTGTGCGATAATTTTGTCTTTTCTTATAATGTTGGATAATCATTAATTGTATTTTTTTGTTTTTCAATAACTTATTGATTAAGTTACATAATTTAATTAAAATAAAGATAATAAAATAGCCCAATAAATGATTTAAATCAATGGGTCGAAATTCGAGAAGAAAATAAATCTTAATTAGTATAGATCAGACCCATATCGTGCTTGTGATGGATGAATTTGATATGAAAATTATAAATAAAGGTTAAGATCTCCTGCAGTTGCTTATATCATTCGTAAGCATACATATCCTCTGACCTATTAAAAACGCTTACGTATTGAAAAAATTGTAAAAAGACGTTAACTACGTGTCGGTGCATATTTTCGGTGAAAGTCTCGAAAAATTAGAGTTCGTTTTAGCCACGAAAACTACTTCGAAAGTCAAGATAGAACCAAAATCAGATATTTCACATTTCCTTTATTTTTAACCCTTTCATGAATAATCTGAGACACTAAATAAGATCTATGCTATTTATTACAAAATGAGCCAAGAACACGCGACTGAAAGTCTTATACATGATTAAATAGGTCAGGATTATGACCTCCCTAGTTTGTCCTTTATGTAGAAGCTAAACGTTCACAATTGTTCAAGAACTCAGGAGTTTCTTACCATTGCTAAAAATACAGTGGCATATGGCCATTCATTTTCAGAGAACTTAGTCAACAACCAACTAGCAAAGTGTGGCCCCCAAGGAATTGGCCAGTAAACCATAAAAAGTAGAACCAGGATATTGAGAAAGAAATAGATACATTAATCATGTTTCGTGAATCTATGTATATCCAAAGGACATCACATATGAGGGATCAATTTTGGCTCCCAAGAAGGCATTGTCATTCTGGCTTTTTACCCTTTCCGTATCAGAAAGCATTCCCTTTTGCAATTTTTTCAAAGCCAAAAAAAAGGAAAAGAAAATTGGTCCTTGCGCTTAGTCCTCTATTCTAGTTTTGTCCTTACAATCTTAAAATTTCTGATTTAGTCCTTGTTCACGAGTTTTGATAAGACGAGGGACTAATGGAGGGTATAATTGGGAAACTACTGACTAAAAAGGTCTGTTAGCATACCTTTTCGACCTTTGGACCTTAGGTGGCAGTGCCTCATAGCTAGCAATCACTGCTTGATGGCTGCCTCTTACTCCTAAAATAGAGGCAGAGATCTTGATGAGAGCTGCCTCTTGCTATTCCTTGACCGAATCTGGGTTCCCTCTACCTTAAAAGCTCGATGTTTTCTTCTAGTTTTGCGTAGAACTAGAGCATCTAATATAATGTAACTAATTAGTTTATGAAATGTAATGCAAATGTCTTTGGTGAGTTAGAGGAAAATGAACATGAATAAAACGATACCTCTTCTTTGCACGGTTAGTGGATTTAGCTGTCACATGATGCAGTTCTAAACATTGCTAATAGGGATCAAGGTCCAGATAATATAGCAACACTTAAGAAAGCATGATAATTTTCCCTCCCTTGGAAAAGAATACATCAATTGGACAAGTTACTGTGCGCTACCTTCCATAACAACTGAACACAGCTGAGGTAATAAAGAAAGCACCCAGAACTTAATATACACTTGTGTGCAAATTATCAGCATCATTAACTCTTGGTGTTGTTTTCCACATTTCCACAACATTTTAAGCAATAGAATGTCTTAAAAGACAATTTTTTACAAGTTGTATGCCCTACAATCACATGTAACTGCTAAAACAGACCGGTTATATGATATAACTTTTGCAGGTCAAGATGAGTAGTAGATAGAACCAAATCAAACCTAGATAAAGCAAGGAAAGTTCAAAACATGTTAGTTACACATGACTGAGTGTTTTCATTTAAGTGAACAAAGATGTTCCAAATCAAGAACCATCCTAAACCCATCAACCCAAATAAATAGAAAACTTAACCAATGAAGAAACAAATAACACACTCAAGACATCTTGGTTACTAAAGTTCATTTCAGAAAAGCTTAGACATGTCCTAATGTCCAGAATATAACTTTTACAGGGAAAACGTCCAGGTTGATGCTTCCAAGTGACTAGTGATTGAGCTTTCACTTTCTAGCACAGATGGCTGTGGAATGTTTACTCATCCCTCACATTAACATCATAATTGTGCTTTTGACACCTAAAACCACATGCTTGTCATTACAATTATCTACAAACAACACTTGTTCAGGGCATAGATTTCCTTGATATTCCTCAGATTCATTCTGCTGCCTTCCTAATTTTACCAACAAATTCTTTTATTTTTTGCAAGATTCACAAGAACATTATCAGTCCATTAAAAACTGGATGATAACTACATGTTCAACAAAGAACTTAGTTCAGAAAAGTCTTCTAAGTTAGAGACCACATTAGTATTAAACTAAGTGCAGAAGAGGATAGGGATGAAAACAGAATAGAAGGCTTAACATAGAATCTATATTATGAGTTTTGCCGTCCCACAAGCAATGTGAAATGCCAGGTCATTCATGGATACAAATGAAAGCATCTCTAATATACCACCACCAGGCATTATCTTTGTTATATATCAGATACTTTGGCCTACATTATCAAGAAAGCATTCTAGGTATGTTTTGGCCCCATTATTTAATTCTAGATTAAGAAGTAAGATTCATGAGTAATACTCAAACATAAGGTATATATATGTCATCTTTTGCTATTTGAGCTTCCAGAGTCTACAATGATGAACAAAATGGCCAATAGATCAGGGCCATCTTTTACACACAAATGATTGTAAGCAGAGTACAGTCTGAAAGAAAAAAAAAAATCTTTTACCTACTACTGTTGCTAAAGTGAAGCAAAATTGAGAGAATTTCTGAAAACTGAGGACGCTTTGATGGGTTATTGTTCCAGCACTTTGTCATAAGAGATTTTAGGATTGCTGGGCACTCTTTGGGGATCTCAGGCCTTAGGCCACAAGCAGCTATGCCAACTGCTGCTTGCACAGGTGAATATGCCGCATAGGCCACCTCACCAGTCACCATCTCCCAAATCACCATCCCAAAACTATATGCATTACTCATCCAAGTCTCAGTAACATTCTCCGGATCACCAGCAATAATCTGTTTCCAACCAAAAAATATAGCTATTACATATATGAGCAGCTAATGCAGAATTTACAAATGTAAAAGGACCATAATCACCCTAAAGCTCATAAGATCCAATGATGGAGAATGCTTATTACAAAATACACTATAATAATATATCTCTATTCCAACAATATTGTAAAAATACAGCATCCTTATGCAACCGATAGGATAGAAGAACAACCACTTCAAATGAATGGCAAGTATAATAGGCTCTCATAGACATTAAAAATAAATAAGGATTGTGATTTTGACGTGCATGTAACAGTGCCTATATTCAGATACTTCAAGATATATAGTTGAGAAAAACTGTACTCCTGATCAATGTCAATCCATCTATCAACATATAAATTCATGTGGAAGATGCTACAATGAGACTAAGGAAAGAGTACAGACCTCAGGAGCTAGCCATCGATAACCATCAGTTTCATACTCCACGGCCTCACCCAAAATCTTACAAGCAGTGACAATGCCCATATCCCCTAAACAGGCATTCCCGTGCCGGTCCAGCAGAATTCTCTGGGTGTTAAGGTCTCTATACGCAACATCATGATCATTTACAAATTTAATTGCTTCTGCTAAATCTGTAGCAATTCTTACTATCTCCTTCATCTGAAGTTTCCTGTTTCTCAGAATCAACTCACTAACTGACCCACCTTCCATCAATTTGGTCACCACACACAATCCATGATTCTCATCTACACAAACACCATAAAATTGCAAAATGTTCTTATGTCCACACGTCATTAACTCCAAAAGATCTCTGTGGAGTTCAAACTCATAAGCATTCCCTTTGTCACACCCTTTGAGCTTCTCAATTCCGACCCTTCTTCCCTTGTAAACTCCCTTAAAAGTAATTGGTCCGACCTGATCAATAAACTCAAGATGATCAGAGTTTAAAAGCCATTTTGCAATTTCTTCTCCACCTGACTGGATCGTTTGCCATTCATCAACAGATACAACAAATGATGAAGTGGGCAAGGGCATCTCTACCTGAATCTTCATATTCGAATTCTCAATCCCATTCTTGTAGCTTTGTTCGGAAGGATCATCTTCAAAATCACCAAGTTCTCTCCATCTGGTGTTCTCTTCTTGACAACCACAAAGGCTAAAAGGAAGCTTAACCGTGGTGGGTTTGGGCCTCTTCATAGCTGATTTCAGAGCATTTTCTATACGGACTTTGAACAAGTTCTCTTGTCCTCCTTGTACTAAAAGGTGAACAACCCCAAGAGTAAAACCCTTCTTCTCAAAGATCTGTATCTTCTTGCAGCACATGGAAGCACTATCCAGTGCGCCAGACATGGCTGGCCAAGAAATAGAAGAGTTGCAGGCAAATGTGAGTTTGAATACAGAGCCTTGTACTTCATCATTAGATACTTCTTGGATCACCATTGCTGGGGACTCATCGACTGACGCTTGTTCTATCAACTTTATGTGTAGAAACACATCTTTCATGTCAAACCCTGCCTGTGAGTAACTGTAAATGGAAGCAAAAACACCAACAAAGAAATGGATGAGAACATAACTTAATGGATAACAAAAATCCATGATGGAAAAGAAGAAATTCAATTAAAGGCAACAATTTTAAGTACGATTCTTATCTTTTTCGGAGAATATAAATAAATTGATACAAAACAACATCTTTCTATCTCGTTTATAAAACAAAAAAATGGAAACTCAATGGCAAAAATAACTATGTAAATATAGACCCGCGACACAAAATTCATTTCTTTGTAATTACAAATTCATGATTCTGCATTTTCACCGCAAACAAATAGAACTAGATCCAAAAATAATAGAATAATGTTTCAAAACGTCCAAACCTGAGAGGAAACGAATCATAATGTTTCTTGATATTGGACACGAGCTTCTCTGGCAACTGACTTCCAGGATACAATTGAGTGAGGCTCCGAACAACGCTAGCCCACACAACCTTCCTATAGTTCTCAGCCTTATTACCATTACCTTGTTGTTGTTGTTGCTGCTGCAGCAGCAGCAACATTTGTTGCCGACTCATTTGAGGGTCACGAGCAGAGTCGAGATTCAGAGAGTTCTTAAGCGACGCAATCGCCTCAGACACGTTGCGGCTCAGCTTCTGGAACCGCTTCTGCATCGCCGACGAGGGTGCAGTGTCCCTGCTGGGCAAGATACCATTGGCAGAAGAAGACGAGATTTCGGACTGTAAATTAGTTTCCGATCGGTCTTGGGTTCGCATCAGGACTTGCTCCACCATGTCCTCGTCCGTGCTGGCTCGACTCGACCAGCACTCCAGTGCTGCAGCCATTGGCTTCTA
>JANQBM010000008.1:27588536-27602610 GCA_025594535.1 Erythroxylum domingense
CTTGAAATTTTTTCTTGTCTAGTAATACCCAACATTTTCGAAAATTTTCCTAAAATTCATCAAAAGTTCTAAATCACTAAATACACTCTCCATATTAGTTTTCAACATATAAAAACCACAATTTTGAATATAATCACATTTATAAACAGTTATACCCAAAATATGTCAATGAATGCATGTATAATTATTTTAATGTGCAAAAATTCAATATTTACGTGTATGTATATGCCTTATTATGCATGATCATGTAATGCACTTTATAATTTCTCAATAATCTCTCTTACATTCTATTCTAGCCTCAACATGGGTAATGGGATGTTACAACTCTCCCCCTGCTAAGAGAAATTTTGTCCTCGAAATTCTTACCTAATTGTTTAAACAGGTAGGGATATTATCTCCTCATATGCTACTCCATTTCTCAAGTTTCTTCCACAGTCAAGTGATTCCTCCAAAGGACTTTCACCAAGGGAATTTCTCGATTCCTAAACTACTTGATATGAGGTCCCACTATCTTGATCGACTCCTCAACAAATTTTAAGTTACTAGCAACCTCAATTTTTTGAGTCGGTAATTCATTTGTCGGATCAGATCGGTATCTTCAGAGCATACTCATATGGAACAAATTATGTAATTGAGACATTTCCTTCGATAAAGCTAACTTATATGCCAATGGTCCTATCCTCTCAATGATCTCATAAGGACCAATGTACCTAGGGCTCAGCTTGCACTTTTTACCAAACCTCAGTACTCCTCACTAAGGCGATACTCTCAGAAACACTTTGTCTCCTACACTGTATTCCATATCCCTTCGATGCTGATCCACATAACTCTTCTATTTATCTTGAGTCACTTTAATTCCGCTTCAGATCAGTTTCACCTTATCCATAGTATCTTGTATCAATTATAGGCCTTCAACCATTCCCAAGCCCTCTTCATCCCAATATAAAGGTGATCGACACTTTTTACCATACAATGCCTCATATGGTACCATTTTGATACTATTGTGGCAATGATTGTTGTATGCAAACTCAATCAAAGCTATATACTGATCCCATGCTCCTTGAAACTCTAATACACAAGCTCTGAGCATATCCTCAATAGTCTTAATTGTCCTCTCACTCTGTCCATCTGTTTGAGGATGGAATGTAGTATTGAAGTTCAATTTCATGCCCATAGCTGATTGTAAGCTCTTCCAAAATCTCGAAGGAAATCTAGGATCCCTGTCCGATACAATGGACACTAGAACCCCATGCAATCTAACCACCTCATTCACATACCTTTGGGCTAATTGGTCTAGTGATTTATAATCTCTCACTGGTAAGAAATGGGTTGACTTCGTCAATCAGTCCACTACAACCCATATAGCATCATTCTGCCTCGATGTCTTAGGCAGTCCCATAATAAAATCTATGGTAATTCGTTCCCATTTCCACTCCAGAATAGGCAATGAATGTAACTTCCGAATTAGATCCTGATGCTCAACCTTAACCTGCTGGCATATTATACATTTAGAAACATACTGCGCTACTTGCTTCTTCATCCTAGGCCACCAGAAATGTTGCTTTAGCATGTTATACATCTTAGTGGTACTAGAATATATAGTATAAGCAGCCATATGAGCTTCCTCTAAAATTTCCTTCCTTAAATCTTCCACATTAGGCACACACAACCTCTGCTTCAACCACAATGTCTCCTCCCTCAATTCAAACTCAGAATCTAGATTCACCTTCACTTTCTTAATAAGCTTCACCATATCGAAATCTTTGTTTTGTACTTTTCTAATTCTATCATATAGCATTGTCCTTAGCTTTAATATAGCTATCAATGTTTCATTATGCTCTAGGTTTAACTTCACATTCAAAGATCTCAATTGAATCAAGTTTGATAACCTCGATCCCTGTATCTGAGTTACACTGGTATTAGACTTCCTACTTAAAGCATCAGTCATCATATTAGCCTTCCCTAGATGATACTCAATTGTGCAATCATAATCCTTCAACAACTCTATCCATCTCCTCAGTCTCAGGTTTAAATTTTTTTGACTCAACAGATATCTTAAACTCTTATGATTAGTGTATATTTGGAAAGTCTCTCCATACAAATAATATTTCCATATCTTTAAAGCTAAAACAACTGCAATAAGCTCTAAATCATGAACCGAATAATTAATATCATTAAACCTTAATTGTCTCGATGCATAGGCTATCAACTTGCTATACTGCATCAACACACATCTCAAACCTTGATGCGAAGCGTCATTGTATACTATATATCCTCCAGTTCCTGATGGAATAGTTAACACCGGTGTCGTAGTCAACCGATGCTTCAACTCCTTAAAACTCTTATGACATTCCTCATTCCATCTGAACACTACATTCTTCCTTAGACATTTTGTCAGACCGGCTGAAATGAATGAGAACCCCTTGACAAACCTCTAGTAATATCTGACCAATCCTACAAAACTCTGAATTTCTGATACATTCCTCAAAACTTCTCATTTCATTACTACCTCTATCTTCTTTGGATCCACTTGTATGCCTTGTCCAGTCACTATATGACCCAAAAATACTACTTAATCCAGCCAAAATTCACACTTACTGAATTTGGCATAGAGTTATTTCTCCCTTATAATCTGCAGAATCACTCTCAGATGTTTGATATGCTCTTCTCTATTATTTGAATAAACTAAAATGTCATCGTTAAACACTATCACAAAGTGATCCAGTTAGGGTTGAAACACCTTATTCATCAAAGCCATAAATGTTGTTGGGGAATTATTTAACCCAAACGACATTACTAAGAACTCGAAATGCCCATACCTGCTACTGAATGAATTTTTCAGCACATTAACCTCTTCTATCTTTAACTGATAGTACCCAGACCTCAAGTCTAACTTAGTGAACACCTGAGCTCTTTGCAACTAATCAAGAAAATCATCAATTCTAGGCAACAGGTACTTGTTCTTCACTGTCACCTGATTCAGTTGCCTATAATCGATATATAACCTCAAGGTTCCATCTTTCTTCTTTACAAATAATACTGGAGCTCCCTAAGGTGAAACACTAGGTCTAATTAAACTCTTTTCCAACAACTCCTGTAGTTAAGCCTTTAACTCCTTTAGTTCTTTAGGTGCCATCCTATATGGAGGAGTGGATATAGGAGTAGCACCCATAACTAAGTCAATTGTAAACTCCGTTTCCCGATTTGGAAATAAACCCGATAACTCGACGAGAATCACATCCAGGAATTCCCTAACCACAAGAATGTCCTGTATATTCTGCTCAGCTCGAGTATCAATGACGTGGGCCAGATAGGCCTCACATCTACCTTGTATCGACCTTAATACACTCATAAATGATATCAACCTGGCTGGCACTTATAGCACCCTAATCCTGCAAGACACGTGCCCTACATCTTGAGTGATATTCGAGTTCGTGCCCCACGATGGTAGCATGCTAGAGCACTCAATCATTCAAAAATTGGTATAATTTTTTTTCAAAACAACAACAAACATATGTGAAAATAATAACCAATTTGGGCCCACTTTCATTCATAAAAATTTTCCATCAACACAATACAATCAATAGAATTTCAATAGCCAATTAGAGCCCAATTACAAATACAAAACACTTTAGTCATAATATCTTTACATTCCACCATAAAAACCATTGTATACATATTATACAAAAATTTCGAAATACATTATTTTACAGAAATCGCGGAATACAAATTTATACAAAAAAATAGTAAAGCACTAATGCAGACGCGAACTGATTCAGACCTCTATCCCTTACTCGAATCTTGTATGGATACTCCCATTTGCTAACAGGGTATTCTTCTGATCCTGAAAAAATATTTGTAAATTTTGGGTGAGTTTTGTAAACTCAATAATTGACCATCATCGATGGCTCACCCAGTCATATAACATATAAATCACATTCACAACATTTCACATTTTGCAATCAATACAATTAATCATTCGTATTATGCATATGCAGTGTGCATAAGACCCACTTTCCATTTATTACTTTGTTATGATCGAGTGCCTAAACTATCCCATATAAGACTCGTTGATAACTGTCCCATATAGGGCTCATTGATAACTGTCCCATAGAGGGCTCATTAAACGTTGAGCCTCAGGCTGTGAATCACTTTTGAGCTCAAGGCTCTTTTTCACTTGTTGAGCTTTAAGCTCTGATCAGTGACTACTCTGGTCACAACTGCCATTATGTTCCATGCATTCTTGAAATGGAATGCATCAATCACATTTGCATGATCCCATTCAATCACATTCCTATATCGTCGGACCTTAGTCTGACATTCAACATATTTTCACTTACATGCAAATGCACCTTCAGAACACATTTAACAATCGAATTATATACACTTAGTTCATCTCATTCACATATAAGCAGCACTTTAATATCTTAACCAAACATCACAATCATTGGACCTCCTGTCCAAAAACCAATAGAATCAATCATATTTATATAAATATTCAGTAGTCAATCAATACAAAATTCAAAACAGAACAAACAATAAAATGAGGCCATCTAGGTCTACTCACAATACGCTCTAGATTAGCATTAGCTTCCATGATCCGGAAACGGCTGGATGGAAACATTCTATTATGTATCATCATTATGCAAAAAACATATTGCATACACATTATTAATTGCACAATCACATAAACATTCATTTTTTCACACATGTATATATGTAATGGATAATGCATGCTCAATGACAATCCCAGTATTTTTCCTTTAATTTCATCACAAAATCATTCGTATATCAAAAATCATCTAAGTATAATTTATACTTAGGTTTATGCCTCACTCAAACCATTAAAATCACAAGAAATTTCTCATTGAATCACTTCAGATTTTTTCTATGACCCCCTTTCGGGTCTACTGTTTATGTCCAATCAGAAAGTGAAAATGAGGAATTTTGAGTCAGCTCTTTGTTCAAACCAGCAAAGTCAAGCACGACGGTGCTTTCCCATTTCAGCAATGTCACGACATTGCTGAAATTTTTAAACACGAGGGTGACTTCCCTTGTGCTTAAGCACGAGGGCGACTTCCACTCAACTACAAATTGCATCTTCTTCCTCTCTTCCATTTTTTTTCTCCAGCTCTTCCTAAAATAGAATTTCAGGTCACTTTTACCTGATCATTTCGATAATGAACATGAAGGATTTAGGCCAAACTTTATTCTAAACAAGTATTCCTATATGTCTTAACTTCCAAATGAAACCAATTTCATGCAATGTGGTTCGATATTCTGCAGGTTATGCTAAAAACACTACAGACTGTTCCAACCACGGCAAAACCCACAAGCTCAACTTTCAAACTCCATAACTTTCGATCCAAAACTCCAAAAATTTCATACTTTATATCAACAGAAAACTTAAAGAAAGATATACAACTTCCATGAAGACAAATTTTCAAAAGCGCTCTATATCAGTACAGAAAATTCGTGGCAGTTTCAGATCAAAAATTTTTTTAACTCTTTACTTACAATATTCAATTCGTTATGCTTAATCTATCATTTCTAGTTCAATGCTCATCATTTATCCATTATTCTAACTCCCTTTCAACTCAAGATGATCCATAACCAAATTATAGCCCATGATTGATCATAAACACTAATAACAGAACATACACATATATTTACATTCATCATCTATTTTCTGCATATATTCAATTTCATTTCCACTTTCATTTCACGTCTACCTATCACCTTGATCCGTCACATTTCAAGACACCACATTAATCCTTTTCTTTAGCTTTAGACTCATTTTATTTCATCATAAAAAAAACCCAAACAGATTCACATTAATTCATCAAGAAAACAGAAAAAAAAAAACCCAATATATATCTAGTTTGTTTCTACAGTTTTTCCTACACCCAGTTCTGAACTTCAACTCAAAATTGGAAACTCTTAAAGACAGAATTTGAAACCGATGTCTTCATAAAAAATGTATCCCTATGTTGCTAGTTTAATCCAGACTAAGAATCATCTCAATTGAACAATTACTGAGCAAGGTATGACTAAAACACAGAAGCATACTCATAGGTCATGTTTTTGAAACATTTTCCAGCTTAACTACCAAATTTTTGTTTCCAAATCTTACCCTTTCACAACTCATACCAAGATCACCTTTTCTACCTCATCACACCTCATTCTCAACTCCATTTCAAATCCAAAACATTCACAAATCAATTAATGATCTATATTTGATCATTAACCAAAAACAGAACATATTCATTAACCCATTCATAGATGATTTTCTACACTCACCCTAACACCATTATATGTATCATCTAACTTCCAAAACATATCTATAAAAAATCATGGGTCATTAATGATCATTCAAAATTAAAAAAGCATGACATTTACATAGATTTTTCACCATCCACGTCACACACATTCAACTCACAAAATCAAGTCATCAATCCCACATTTCTCATCATTCTAGTTTCATTTAACAATACCCATAACATTTAAAGCATAACTTACTTGGTTTAGCTTCCAAATCTTCAAAATAACACTTAGCCCTAGCTCCCAAGCACCTACAATCTTCATTTTGAAGGTGGGAAGGCTAGGCTTTTCTTATGGAAAAGAAGAAGACATTATGGTGGAAGTGGCAAGTGAAAGATGAGAGAGAGCTAGGTTCAATTTGAATGGAGATTGGCAACAAAAGTCATGGAGAAGGAGAAGGAGAGAGCCACGAAAATGAAGAAGAAGTAAGTAAAAATACAATACCTTTTAATTGTCTTTCAAATACATGATAGCATCGTGGGAGGCAATAAGGAGTGTATTTAAAATTAAAAAGGTAATGACTTAATACATGCCACATGTCACATGGATTTAAACTAGTTCTCTTATTTAACTAGTCCAATCAATTTCAATTTCTACTCCAATTTTCCCCCAATTTTCAATGACATTTGTTAATAAATCCCTACATCATTTATAAAAATTTCCATTGCCATTTGACCTTTATTTCTACTACTATTCATCAATTGTTCTGTCACTTGGCATTTTTCTTAGTCCTAAAATATCCTTAAATCCAGAAATTTTCCGAATTTTGTCAAAAATTATAATTCACTACTTATCCACTCCAACTCAATTGATAATACATATGATTCACAATTCCCAATATAATCACATTAAATATCAATTATACCCGAAAAATGTCAAATGAGTGCATATATAGCCATTGTAATGTGTTCAAAAATTCAAATTCACATGTGTGTATGCTAACATTATGCATGAGCATGAAATGCAATTTCCTTAATCTCTCTTTGATCTTACACGTATCAAATTTTAGGGTTCCAACCTTTACTATGGGAATGGGATGTTACAGCATTGCTTGACTAATTCCTCTGAAAACTGCTGTCGATTGATTAGGAGATTCTAATACCACCTCCTTAATATAGTAGTTCATGATAGCCCTATGAGCAGTAAGCCAATCCATGCCTAGGATAATATATATCTCCCTCAACTGTAATATAATCAGGTCTACCTCCAATTCTGCCTGTTCAATTTGAATCAAACATCTCTTGCAGACTTCTCCTCTAACTGTAGTATTACCTATCGGTGTACTCACCTCTAATCGATATTGTAATAAATCTCTATCACAATGAAGTCTAGATGCTAGATGCGGTGCAATAAATGAATGCGTAGATCCTGGATCTAGCAATGCAAATGCTTCATGATCATAAATAAGTAGTGCACCTGCAACGACATCAAGAGAGCCCTGAGCCTCCTATCTAGTTATGGCATACACTCTGGCTAGGACTGCGGTCGGCTACTTTGCACCTCAGTCTTGACAGAAACAATAGGGTAATCTCTAATTCTATGCTCTAGAGAGCTACTTCGAAAACATGCTCCTGATAAAGTCCAACACTCATCACCGTGCTTATTTTCACAGTGCTCGCAAGGGGGTAACTGACTATGTATTGTACCTCTTCCACTGCCAAACTATATAAAGCCACCACTTTGTCTGAATCCCGACTGTCTTGATCTAACCGGTAGTTTGAAAGTTCTATTCTGATGCTTGCTAAATCTATTGCTAGAACCACTCTGAATTCCACTAGGTTTTGTCATTCTAGACCCTTGCCCTGACTCTACTTATCCCTCTCTCAGTAGCTGCTCAATTCTGATGGCAGACCTCAACTCGATAAAACTTCTCAGGTTAGTGATTGCTAACCTTGTTTTATTCTCCATGTTCAACCTATCTTTAAATCCCCTACACTTATCTTCTTCTGTAGGAATCAAAGCAGTAGCATACCCCAACAATTCATTGAACCTGATCTCATACTCTGCTACAGACATTCTGCCCTATTTCAGATCTAGGAACTCCTTCATCTTTCTATCCAAGTAGATCTTGGGCATGTAATTCTCCTTGAAGACCTTTAGAAAGTCTTCCCATTTCAAATTATAAGGCCTGGTGGTATTGCTTGGAATAGTCTTCCACCATTTGTAAGATAGGCCTTGCAGTAAGGAAACTGCGTAGTCGAACTTCTCGTTTGATGCACAATCCATTGGATCAAAAACTCGTTATGTCCTTTCTAGCCATCCCTCGGCCTACGTAACGTATCTACTTCCGTAGAAGTCCACAACCCCCTGCTTTTGCAACCTATCATACCTCCTCTCCCTTCTCTTGGGAATTCTAGGAGGCATTACCTCCGGTTGGAGTATAATGGACTCTCTACTGGCTCCTGCAAATCCTAAGTCAGCTGACTATCCTACTTGATCACCTATAGCGGATGACCTATAATAGATAATAATTTCAATTGTTATCCACATTTCTTATGATATTTCATGTCTAATATTCCTATATGCCCCTATGGATACCAAACCATGCTCTGATACCAACCAATTGTAACACTCCACTACCATAGAGTACGTACTGGAACACCCTAAGGACATTCCAATACATACCCTATAATAATGACGTGTTAGAGCATTCACAACACTCACTTAATCATGGCATCATCATTCTTTATTCTCTTATAAGACATCATAAAGAAAGACATAATATTTGAAAACCAAATTTCTCTTTTTATTTTATAAAAACAAATTTACAATGCAGCTTTCAACATCCATACATGTACATTGAAAGTTTCCAATATCATCTGAGTACGTAAATTATCAAGCCTAATAGAAAAAACGGTACATGAACTAGGAATTATACAAAATGTCTAACTAAATCCTTCAATCTCAACTGACCGACCTTTGAGCCATTTCTTCTTCACAAAATTAAAATGATTATGCTTCTTGTATGGTCTCTTAGTAGCTAATGTCCTATCTCGGTCCTGAAAAATCAATGATGCAATTTTGGTGAGTTTTGTGAAGTCATTGAGGTAATCATCACGATAGTTCACTTAATTTATACAACACATCAACACTCGTAACATATAATTCACATCTTTGCATTTTGCATGGAGCATCACATATCACATTCTCATTCAAATACAAGATACCAATGCATTTTAATCAAACAAACATACGTATTAAAATATATATGCAATGCTCATGAGACTCACTTTCACTTAGTATTATTGTTGTTGTGACTGAGTGCCTTTTTACTAGCCCATATCTCTCGTGGATACCGAGTTGTATCAGATAATGTCCTATATCCCTTAGTGGATATCGGGTATGTTCATAACTAAGCTTGAGGCTCTAATCATAGTATGAGCATTAAGCTCTTTATACTAGCAACTACGGTCACAACTACTTTTATCTTTCATGCATTCATGTAATGGAATGCTTCACATTTTCATATTCTCAATCAATCACATGATTTCACATTCACATTCAGAACAAATTTATCATCGGACCCTGTTCCAGCATTCAACAAAATTATTGAGTAACATTTATTTCATCCAATTCATATACAAGGAGCACTTCAATTATCACATTCATGAATCAAAACCTCGTACCTTCAATGTCCTAAGTCAAATAATCAATCACACATTTATAAGATAATTCAAAGCATAATCAAAATAAACAATTAATTGAGTGAGACCATCTAGGTTACTCACCATTTGCTCCCAATGCTATTTCCTTGAAGTCCCAGCAATGTCTGGATGTTGACGTTCCAATTGCTCCTCTATATCATGTAAAACATGCATATATCACAATTTTGCACAATTGTATAAGTGTCTATCAATGCACATATATGTATATGAAATATGCACAATGCATGTTCAATGGCATTCTCAAGTTTTTTCTCTGATTCTCGTTATATCATCCTTCATATATAAAAACTTGCCTAAGTATAATTGGTACTTAGGTTTACACCTCACTAAAACCATTATAATCAAAACTCATAACTTATTTGGTCAATTCAGATTTTTCCTAAATGGAATAATTTAAGAACGCTTTCTTCTAGAAATTTGTTCTCGTATCTCTTAAGTTTCTAGTGATACCAAGATCATTCAATTTGGTTTATTATTCCAAAAGTTACACTCTAAATAATTCGGATTGTTCTTAAACTGTAACAGTGCCCTATACTCAAATTCAATCCAAAAATTGAAATTCTTAGAGAAATAATTAAAATTTGATTTCTTCACAAATTTGTATCCTTATGTCTCTAGTTTACTCCAAATTAAGAATCATTCCATTTTTATAACTACAGAACAAGTTGTACCTAACATATTGAAGTATGTTCAGTGAAAATACTCCAGTTATGAAATTCCAGAACTCCTCGTCAATTTCGTCCCAAATTCATCAATCAATCTCCACCAAATGATTTCATATTGTTATAATTTTTTTTAAGAAATAGAACAATATGTTTCGTCTATTGGTTTAAATCTCGTGTCATTTGGAGGTCAGGAGAAGAAGTTATGGTCAAAAGAAGGAAAGGTTTTCGAATCAGTCCCCACTTTTGTAAAGCTTCGGAGTCACAACCATGCATTTCCTTTTTCCTTCCGAACTGCAGCTCTTCTTCTCTTATTCTTCTTTTCTTTCTCTTAAACCAACAGCTCTAACTTATATCAACCTCATTTTTGACTTTCATTTAACTCAACATAATCATAAACAAATCAAAACCTATGATTAAAACACAAACATCAAAACAGAAAAATCATTCACGCATCTCCTTCACATTTTTCTGCAATTTCATTTTCTACATTCTCTTCATTTTTATCATTCTTTCTCATATCTCGAAATCTCCTTTCACCAATTATTTATCTCTAAACTCATTTTAAATCATCGTTAAACCCCCAAAAATTTTTTTTGTAAACATAATGAACAATACCTGCGTATCCACAATAAACAGAGCATATATGAACATTATCTTTCATAAATTTCTACACTCTTCTCATGCACATTTTCATTGATCTTTCAACCCCAAAAATCAATGCTATCTTATAACATTTTGATCCTCAAAACACATAAAAAAATATCAATATACTCATCCTATACTGTTAATGGACATTTTGTATTAAATTTTTAATACATAATTTATTAAGCTCTTTTCCATTTAATGTTTAAATTGCACTAATTGAGAGTTATTTGTCTTAATTCTAGGCACATATTAGATTTTGGGACTTTTAAAAGCCTAAAGCAAGAAAAGCTATTAAAAGAAGCAAGAGCCAAAATGTAACGTGAAGTGCTATATGGCGTGTGCATGGACAGAAGGCTTGGACAACAACTAATTTGTCATATCATGAAATAGTTTACATAGCTAGCGGCAGCAAGGTGACAGTATGTTAGCTATATATACTGCGTGGGTATGTGAAGAAAGATAGCAAACATAGAAGGAGATAAAGAGAGTGTGATGCAAGTGGTGGACACGTCAAACTAAAAACGTAGAAAGCAAAGGAGGGTGTGCTATGTTTGTTGAAAAAATAGAAGAGAAAAACGTGATTGGCAACTGGTGGAGACTCACAATGTGACAGCTGGGGATGTTGGCAGCAACTGGCATGAAGAGAGGAAAAACATGAATAGATTGGAGAGAACGTGGAAAATGGAAAAACAAAGAAGATTGAAGGTGTGCGTAAATAGTGGTGTGGACCAAAGACCCATTAAATCGTCACATCAATTGAGAGGCTGGGGCATGAAGAAGAAAAAGAAAACAACGTGAAGAAGGGAAAAAAGAATAGACAGGTGAGTAGCAACATGGAAGAAGCTAGATAGCGTGAATTAGGAGCTACAACAAGGAGACATGAGAAGCCCACCCAAAAACACTCTCCATACACACAACGTTAGGTAGAGATAAAAAACACACTGCAACTATTACTAGGGAAGAACATTTTGGTTAGGAGATAAAAGCGTGAAAGAGTTAGAGTAAAGCAATGTTGAAGCAGCTACGTTGGAGAGAAAAACGTTGAAGTGGTGGTTTGGTTGTATGGTGGTTTTAGCGTGCGCGGTAATGCATGAACTGAAAACATACTCTCCGCTCCCTCGTTGAAGTAGTTGGTAGAGACTAAAAAAAACACAAGCAGATGGAGGCAAAGAGGAGAGCAACGTAGCATCCCTCACTCCAACAACACACACTCCATTCCATTCACACAGGCATGGAAAGAAAACAGCATTGGCTAAAACATTTTTTAATTCTAGCAGCCACAATTTTATTGGGATTTATTTTATTTTTAGTCCTTATTTATTTAATTGCATGGATTTAATCAATGCAACCATATATTATGATCATGATTTATGTTACATTGAATATGTGTGAATAAGTTTTTCTTTTCGGTTAAAGTTAAGAATGATATTGGATTGGGACAATTTTTGTGGTATTGATTTTTTCTTGATTAAATGCATATTCAGTCCTACTTTAGCTTGATCACCTAGATTAAGACCTTAGATGATTGAATGCCACAACCAATGGGATTTAATTTGTCAGATAGTTAATCAAGCAACATACTTGAGCCTAAAGTGTAGACCAACCTTAGTATCTTGTGTGAGGATAATTAAGATTAACAAAATTAATTTTAGGCTTCTTGTAATTAATGCCTTTTATTTCGAATTATCTATGAACCAAGTAGGTGACTCAGAATTAGAAGAGAAGGGAACACTCATGAGCATTGGGTTCGACTTGTTTAAGTGAAGTATTTCCTAAATCAATCCACCATTACAATTTTATTTTTTAGTGTCCAATCCAATTAAAATCTAATACTTTAACCAAATTTTGTCATTTGATTAAATCTAGTCATTTTAATTCATACCTTTCATTTTTTAGATTTCCTTAATTTGCTTACTTTAATTTATTTTATTTTTTTAAATCAATCAATTCTTGATCGTTCGAGTAATTTTTTATCGTTTAATTTAATTGTCTTACGTGTTGGATTTTCCCTTGGGTATGATATTCGGTTCTTACCGATTTATATTACTTTTCGACAGGGTACGCTTGCCTTTAATTGGACTAGATAGAATTTAATTTATATTGTTTTGTTTAGACCGCAACAAGTTTTTGGCGCTATTTCTTGGGAATTAAATTCCTTATTGTGAGTCATTAGGTTAGACCGTATTAATTATCTCATATTTAATTCTTGTTTTAATGTTTATTTGCATATTTTAGTTGTTTTCTTGATTGCTTTATTTCGGTGTGTTTTATTTTCCATTCTTAGTTTTTTTATTATTTGCTTTTTATTTGTTTCATTTTGTTTATGCTCGCTCGTGGTCAAAAGCCTGAGAATTTGCTACTAGATATTGAGATTGAAAAAACTATTCACAGGTTGCGTAAGGAAACCCGATTGGCTCGGAGAAGTAATACAGTAGAAAGGATTAGAGAAGAGCAGTTTGTAGAGATGGAACAATACGATGAGGAGCTGATAGCACGTCTTGAAGAGAGAAGAGAGCTGACCATGATGGATTTGAATATGGGACACAATAATAGATCCATGCCTCCCATTACAAGGCCAACGATCACAGCTACGAGTTTTCAGATTGCTCACAGCATTACATCTATGGTAAGAGCATCTCAATTTGGAGGATTACCTTTGGAGGATCCAAACACCCATTTGGAGACGTTTTTTTGATATTTTTGATTTGTTCAAGCAGAATGGAGTATCGGAAGATGCGGTGAGATTAAGGTTATTCCCATTTTCTTTAAGGGATAAGG
>JANQBM010000008.1:27605200-27635804 GCA_025594535.1 Erythroxylum domingense
GGGATAATTTAGATACTGACATAATTGCACATGATAGGAATCTCAGTAGTATGATCACATCATAATTTTCTTCATGCAATGTCATATATCATGAACTTCATTAATTTTCTTATAGATCAATATCAATTCATAAAGAATAAACACCAAATTAATGAAATATGTTTTTCTTTATTATTGAAAATAAAGTCTATACACAACTTTGTACAAAACGCACTAAAGACAATTGCCTTTAAGGCACTAGTCTAACAAATCTCCCACTTGACCTAAAGCCAATCGCCTTGGTATCTAATACCATAGGCGAATACATGAGAATCAAATCTATTTTGTGATAATGGCTTCGTCAATGGATCAGTAATATTATGCTTGGTGGAAATTTTCTCTATCTGTACATCACCTCAACCAATGATCTCCCAGATCAGATGATATCTACAGAGTACGTGCTTGGACCGTTGATGAGACCTTGGTACCTTCGCCTGCGCAATAGCCCTGTTGTTGTCACAATACAACTGTATGGGTCCATCACTGTTAGGAACCACACCAAGTTCAGTAATGAACTTCTTGATCCAAACTGATTCCTTTGCTGCGTTTGAAGCCACAATGTACTCTACCTTGTTTATTGAATCGGCAATCGTCTCTTGTTTAAAACTCTTCCAACTGACTTCCCCGCTGTTCAATATGAATATAAAACCTTATTGGGATTTGGAATCATCCTTATCAGATTGAAAATTGACATTTGCATGCCTGCTCACTTTTAGATTTCCATCTCCATATATTAAGAAAACATCCTTAGTCCTTCTCAAGTACTTGAGGATGTTGTTGACAGCCACTCAGTGACCCTCAATAGGATCCGATTGGTATCTGCTCATAACATTTAGAGCATATGATACATCAGGTTTTGTACATAGCATAGCATACATGATAGATCCTATTGAAGGTGCACATGGGATCATATTCATGTATGTCCTCTCATCTTGTGTCTTAGGACATATAGATTTCGAGAGTATTATCCCATGAGTCATAGGAAGATACCCTCTTTTGGACTGCTCAATGGTAAACCTCTTTAGCATCTTCTCTATGTATGTTTATTGTGAAAGACTAAGCAACCTTGGTGATTTATCTCTATAGATCTTTATCCTGAGGATATAAGTTGCTTCACCGAGATATTTCATGGCAAATTATTTGGACAACCAAATCTTCACAGATTATAGCATAGAGACATCGTTTCCTAGTAATAATATGTCATCTATATATAGCACAAGGAATCTGATTGCACTCTCATTAACCTTCTTATACACACAGGGTTCATCCGGATTTTGTGAGAAACCAAACTCTTTGATTATGTCATCAAAGCGGATGTTCCAACTCTTGGATGCTTGTTTCAATCCATAGATGGATTTCTGAAGCTTGCATACCTTTTCGCCATCATAAGAGATGAAGCTCTCTGGTTGTGTTATATACACATCCTCGGCTAGATTTCCATTTAGGAAAGTTGTCTTCATATCCATTTGCCATATCTCATAATGATAATGAGTGGCAATGACTAGGACTATCCTAATAGATTTAAGCATTGCTACTGGACTGAAGATCTTGTCGTAGCCTATTCCTTGTCTTTGACAAAAACCTTTGGCCACAAGCCTTACTTTATAGGTAATCACATTACCATCCATATCGGTTTTCTTTTTGAAACCCATTTACACCCTATGGGTTTTATTCCTTCGGGTATCTCAACCAAAGTCCATACTTGTTTTTCATACATATAATCCATTTTTGCTTTCATGGCGTTAAGTCATTTCTCAGACTCTGAACTCTTCAGAATGTCTTTATAGGTAGTATTCTCATTATCTTCTATGAACAATACATCATTCTGTTCAATCACAAGAAATCTGTATCTCTCGGAAATAGGGCGTATCCTATGTGACCTACGAACTTCCTATGTTGAAGAAGGTTGAACTGTTACTTCATCTGTATGAGTCACAGTCTCAGGTTCAGGTAGTTAATCTGCGTCTGTTCAAACATCTTGAACTTCTTCAAGTTCAATTTTGCTCCCACTGTCTTCTTTTAAAAGAAACTATTTCTCTAAGAAGACAACATGCTTTGAAATAAACACTTTTTGTTCCTCAGCATGGTAAAATTGATATCCCATTGTTTTTTTAGGATATCCTACGAACAAACACTTGTCAAACTTCGCATCAAGTTTATCTGACTATATTCTCTTCATATAAGCGGGACAGCCCCAAACTTTTAAATGATAAAGATAGGATTTTTCGTTTGTCCACATCTCATATAGAGTAACATCAACTGCCTTTGATGGAACCCTGTTTAGCAAATAAATAGCTGTCTCGAGTGCATACCCCCAAAAGGATTTTGGTAAATTTGCAAAGCCTATCATCAACCGTACCATGTCCAACAATGTTTGTTTTCTCCTTTCAGCCACACCATTGTATTGTGGTGTGTAAGGTGGAGTCCAATGAGATAAAATCCCATTGTCTCTGAGATAATCTAAAAATTCTTGGTCTAAGTATTCCCCACCTTGATCAGATCGTAGTGTCTTGATACCTTTCCCAAGTTAGTTTTCTACTTCATTTCTGAATTGTTTGAACTTTTCAAATGTGTCAGATTTGTATCTCATCATATACAAATACCCATATTGAGAATATTCATCGATAAAGGTAATGAAGTAAAGAAAACCACTTCTGGCATGGATAGATATCGGACCACATACATTTGAATGTATTAAGTCTAATACTCCAGTCGCTTGTTCACCCTTTTCCTTAAAGGGTAACTTAGTCATTTTGCCTAATAAACAAAATTCACATATATCATATGATTCATAATCAAATAAACCTAAACTACCACTCTTGTGGAGCTTAGCTATGTGTCTCTCATTTATATGGCCAAGGAGACAATGCCATAAGTAAGTTGATTTTAAATTATCTCGTTTATTTCTTTTCGTGTCATAGATATTCATAATTGGATGCGACATATCTAATATGTACATTCCATTGTATAATGTACCAGTACCATAAAGCATTCCATTCAAACTAATAGAACAACCATTGGTATTGAAATTCAAATGCAAACCAACTTTATTTAAACATGAAACAGAAAATATGTTCTTTATTAGAACAGATACAAAATAACAACCATCCAGTTTAATTACAAGCCCACTGGGGAGTGCAAAAAAAAGTGCCTACAGCTAATGTCACAACTGTTGCTCCATTGCCCACATGCAGGTCCGGTTCTCCCTTCATGAGCTGTCTTTTGTCCCTGTGGCCTTACATATTATTACATATGTGTGAGCCACAAGCAGTATCTAATACCCATATGTTGTGATCAGAAATAATATTAACCTCAATGACAAACATACTTGAAGGAGTCGGGGCATCTGATGCCTGCTTCTTCTTCAAAGACTCTAGATAGACTTTACAGTTTCGCTTCCAGTGGCCATTCTTGCCACAATGGAAGCAAGTTCCTTTCGACGTAGTTTCTTTGGATTTCTTTTTAGTTGCACTTCCTTTTGGTTTCTTGGACCAAAAGAAGAAGAATCCACCACTAGCACTAGCTTACTATCCTTTTTGATAGCTCGCTTTGCTGTCTTGAGCAGATTGATCAACTCAGGGATTGTCGTGGAGATTTGGTTCATCTAATAGTTCAAAACAAACTGTGAATAATTATCAGACAATCCAACCAGAATTAAGTCAATACTTAATTCATAGTCTATAACAAAACCTAAGGTGGCTAACCTCTCAATATAACCATTCATCTTTAGTGCATACTACACTGCAGATGTCTCCTGAGTTAACTTAGTCGTGAAGAGTAACTTAGAGGTCTCAATCTGAGCTTGCTCATCAGAAAGCTCTCTAAGATGAAACACTATGGTATTAGCATCCATAAACTCATGTTGCTTCTGCAGCTCAGGTGATATAGAGGCTAGCATAATACAGAAAGCCATGTCACTATCTTTGAGATGCCTACGATATGCTTTCTGATCCTCATCAGAAGTATCAACAGTATGGGGATCAAGAAATGGAACGTCTAGGACATATCTTATCTCCTCAGATTTGAGAACAATTCTCAAATTTCTCAGCCAATCAAGAAAATTGAGTCCAGTCAATTTATTAGAATCCATAAGTGAGCACCAATTCACACTAAAAGACATTTTCAATCAACGTAAATGTGAAGATAGAAAGAATGTTAGAATATAAATACATGCATGATCATAAATACTTGTATGAGATGCATATAACTCCCACTATTTCTAAAGAATCCTTAGCCCGTACTACAAATCCAAGAAAAAAGATTATGAAAAAGTGTCCTGGTGGGCCGATATTCTATATTACTAAGAATGACTTTGGGTTTACCCAACAAGCCACCTTAGGTTAATCGGTAGATATCGGTCATATCAATTGCATCATAACTACAACTATCATCTAGTGTTATCAACTCGTGATGTATGAACACACATTGGGTTATCAACTTTTGATGTGCGTACTTTTGATGTACGCTACCCAATTGAGCCTCTGTTTACATTAACCTTGAGTTTACTCAACAAATCAACGCTTCTAGTGAAAACTGACCCATTAATTCGAAAATCTTATTTCCATGGTTCGAACATATTCGTATAGAGCAGGCTTGGGTTTTGATAGGTGTGCATTAGGATATATTTTTATAGGTAATTGACATGTGTTTTCTAGCATAATTGTTGTTTATTGTTCTAGTTTAGGATTCATTTTGTATGTTTTCATTAAGTTTGATTTCCATTTTTGTTCTTATGTGTTTGATGCTAATTGAGGGTAAGAATTGATTATTTTTGTGTAGGAAGGAAGAGAGAGCAATTTGGAGGTTGAACAAAAGGTCAAAGAAGAGAAGACAAGAAGAGTTCATCTGGGACAAATTCTCATGTTTGTAGGAATCATGTAAATTCCCATGGACGTGGGAAATCATAGTTGAAATGAGGAACGCATCTGTGTTCAATTCCCACGCTCAGGGGAATCATGCAGATTCCCACAGATGTAGGAATTATACTCTGAGGTAATCTGCGAGGCTTCATTAAATCTAGGATTTTTGGGCTATAAAAACATCATTAAGCCTCCATCTTCAAGGGGAGACGACACCCACTTTACCATCCTTGAGTGGAGAACACATGTTCGGAGCATTGAGGAGGGATTGAAGACAAGGATTTTCATCAAGATTGGGCAAAATAGCACATCAACACCAAAATTCCAGATTTTGGTAAAAAAGGGAAAGATTCTTTCTATTCAATTTTCTTTCATTTTATCTTCTCTTTTCTTTTTAAAAATGGTTTATTTGATTGTTGATGATGTTATGGAGACTATGTTAGGTTAATTTCAGTTTAGGGATTGATTTTGAATTATTTTGTTAAAACTCCTATTTTATTGAATTGAATGAAGTGTCTTTGATGGTTATTGTTTTAAATTCTTGTCTTGCAACAAATCGAGAGAGTGAGTGAGATGAGATTCATGTAGGATTGTACAATGAGAGTTGGCAACCTATAGACTAGCAATCATTATGTCACTTGAATAGGTATAAGAGAGATCTCGATTAGTCAATTGATCACCCTTAGGATAGTTTAATAACTAGTTAAATCTGTAGAGTCATTTGGTAGGTTGAGAGATCATTCAATTGATTCCCATAAAATATTTACACCTTGAGATAGGGTAATTAGTACATTAAAAAATCTAAGGTGAGATACAATTTAATTAATAAAATAGGAGGGAGACAAAATAAGAAAAAAGTCATCTCTAACATTTAGATTCTTGAATTCAGATTTTCTGCAATTGTAGTATTGTCCACTTTTTACATTAGTCTTTTAATTTTAATTCAATTTTCCAGATTATTTTCATTTCATAATTTAGTTTCTTAAACAAAGTTGTGTCTAAATTAAGCGGTGTCTAGGCATCAATCCCTGTGGGATCGATAATCGCTCTTTTTACTACAAATCACGACTCGTTCACTTGCATTTTTTGAGTATAAAACAAGTAGATAGGTTTTACCTTTAACAAGTTTTTGGTGCCATTGCCAGGGATTGATTGTTGAGCATTGTGTTTAATTTAGATTACTTTGATTTAAGAATTTTTGATACTTTTCCTTATGGAATTGTAGGTGCATGAACACAAGGAGTATGCTAAGATCGATAGAAATTAGTAAATAAGTTTGAGGCATAAAGTAGAGACACATCAAGACATCTTAGAATGAGAAATGAGAAATCTAAAGAGCTAGATGCCGAGAAGAAATAGAAAGAAAAATGATGGAAGATAATTATTATAGGGAGCAAGGAACTTTTGCAAATTACAATGATTCTTATTAGAACACATACATTACGGGATGGCAGAACCACCCAAATTTTTATTGGTCCAACAATGCAAGTACTCACATGGGACATTAAGACCTATTTGAATTTCAACAAGATCAAATTTAAGCGATGGAGAGTAAGTTGGACAAGTTTATGGCGATGTTTGGTTCCAAACTGGCAGCTCAAGAAGAGAACCAGAAGAGGATGTTTTCCAGCCAGGAGGAAAGTCAGAAGAAAAGAAATTCGATCAAATTCTTAAAAACCATGTCACTTCTATTCACAACCTGGAGATTCAAGTAAGATAACTTTCTTGTGAATTTTGTAAGAGAAGTGTGTAAGAATCTTTAAGAAATATGGAATTACATCAACGAGAGCAATATGAGGCTATCACACTTAAGAATGAGGAACAACTAGAAGAACTAGTGGAACACCATATTGAACCCTACTTTATTAAAGAAAAAGAGACAAAAAAAGAGATTGAATAAATGAATGCCAACCCTCCCTATTATTCACAAGTTCTTGATATACCAAAAGTGAACATAAAAAAATCTTGGATAGATGTTCATGAAAGGAATTATTTCTTTTGGATTGATGATGATCAAGAGACATTCAATATGAATGATGTATTTACGGATATGAAGGATAGTAGCCATTTAGGATAATTGGTGTGTTCGAATCTTCTGAAGACCAAAAGGACGAAGAACAGATGACAACAAACATCAAGTTTGAAGAAGTTATAAAAGTCTCTGTTCGGGTAGTGGAAGAATCAGAGGAGACGATGGTGATTAAGGAAGAAAGAGAGTAACTCACCTTTGTACAGGACAAACTGTTGGATTCAATAGAAGATTCAGGGAGTTTTGTTATTCCCTATTATATTGACAGTTCACTCGAAAAAAGACATTATTGAGCTTAATCATTTTTCATAATGTTATCTATATTGTCATTTTGATTATTTTACAATTTGTAGCTTATTTACAAGCTACAAAACCAATGTTGAACGAAAAAGGTGGAAGCAAGCCCTTCATAATTGATTTTGGATGATTTTCCAAGGAAGAGCATGGAGCTACCGACATTAACAGAAGTGTTGCGTAGGAGGCAACCCATAAGATTTTATTTTCTTTTGGTTGTCTTTATTTATTTGTTTACTTGGTTTATCCAGTTATGATCATGTTTAATTTGAATTTGATTGATGTTAATTTGGTTTTTGTTAGAATTTCAATTTGTTTTCTTTTCAAAATTCTTGTTGGTGATCTTAATTTGATGTGTTTGTAGGTTGTGGGATCATGGAGAAGTAATATTAAGCTTGGAAGAAGGTTTGAAATTGTGAGGATTACCAATTCCTACTTTCTGGAGAGGATTCCCACGAACGTGGGAATTGTGGGGATTCCCTACGAGCCATCCAGAGGGAAACTTAAAGTTTCCCTCCCTCTTTTTTCTCTCACCCACTTTCAAAATTTCATTCCCTCTCTCTCTAACCCACGAATTTCTCCCCTCTAACTCTCTAAAACTCTTCAATCTTTCCTTAGATTCTTGGTATTTTCTTCAATTCTTTCATTGTTCTTACAATTTTTGTTCATCTTTTCATGCATTAATCATTCTAAAAAATAAGGATTTAGATCAGATTTTTTGCTCTTTCTCTCTCTAGGTCCAATTTTACCCTCTCTCTTTTGTTCTTTCAGATTTTTCTTCTACAATAGTGCTGAAAAAAATATGGCTCGGAAACTAGTTGACGAATTACGCCATTAAGTTTTCGGTGACGGAAAAAGCAATATGGCGGTAACATATCGATCCCCCTTCTCAATTTACTCAGAAGAAGAAGGTACGCACTTATGTGATTTTAAGGATAGAATAATCACTCCTAGGTATTTAGATTTTGAATTATTAAAGAACATAGGCAGAGGACAAAGATTGAGCGACTAGCTAACAATATAGGGTAGAATAGGTTCATCCGGTGTGACATGCATATTCACCCTATGATGACAATTGAATTTTTCACTATTGTCCGTTATACCCCAAAAATGGATGTCTTTTAGTTTAGATTATTCGGTGTTGTGTATAAACTAGATTATAATGTCATGTGTCATCTTTTCGATTTCTAAAATACAAAAGTTTTAGATGATCATCCTGAATTTGATGTGGATTCCTATTGGAACATTTTAAGAGGTGAAGGCAGTTTTGATTCACGCAATGCACTAAATGCTTTAATACCTAGTGTATAACATTTGTTGTTGTATAAATTCATGTGTTTAACTGTGTTTAATAAAACTGAAAGTAGAAAAGTTCGGCTAAAGAAATTTTCTTCTTATGGTGTATGGATCGCAAGGTTAGAATCAACACACCCTTTAGAATTTTTAGATCAATTGTCAGTGTTGTCAATAAGCAAAGTTCATTTTTAGAACGGGGCACATTATTACTACTTTAGCTCACTTTTAAAACCACAATTTGGAAGAGGTACGTATAACATCCCACGATATTTTTGACATATCTTAATTGAGGCATCTCGAGATTATAGAGGTCTATTCTATGAAACTCCGTAATCCTCAATTGTGTATTGTAGTTAAGAACAAGAGAAGCATCAGTACAGCTGCGTCCTGGCCGTCCACATCTCGAGTAGCTCAGGATCTAGAGGATGAAGTGGAAGCAGCAGAACCAAATGCACCAACAAAGGCCAACCAACTCCTACAAACCTTAAAAAAAATAGCCTCCAACCAATAACAGATGACATCTCAACTAAATGAGCTCGGCACAAAAATGCAAAAGGAGCAATGAAGCTTGAAAAGAAGGTTCCTCAACTTATGTAGGAGGAACAATTTTGAAGCTCCTACGCCATCACCATCACCATCACCACCATCATTTAAATAAGCTTTTCTTACCCTTTAACTTTTAAATTTTGTTATTTCTTTTGTGTGATTGCATTTAATTTCTTTTGTTTAGTTTTAATTTCTTTAATTTTGATGTGAATTCATTTTGTTCTGTTTAGTTTGCTATCGTATGTTGATTTCAATTTCTTGTATTTGACTTTTTTTTCATTTTTCATTTTATTTGGTTTATTGTCATTTTCACTCACTTGGGGTTGACTTGTCACATTGAGGACAATGTGATCTTTAAGTGTGGGGAGGTGACATCGACGTTCTTAATTGCATTGTGTTGAATAGGATGTATGTTAGGCATATCATTTGCTTAGTGTTAGTAATAGTGTTTTCTGTTAACAATGGAACTACACTAGAGTCACTCTAATAAATATTGCAATGAGATTCTATCATGTAGTTGAAATTAGATTGAATGCATGCTTAAACTCGGATTAGGCTACTTGAGTAGAAAGTGAATAGAGTGATGAAAAGTAGTTGGTTATATAAGCTTAGTCATAAATTGACATTTGAACAATGAGGTAGTGTAGAGATGCATAATGAGTTTTCATTTGAGCCAAAGTGAGGATTGAGTCATATAACTCCATCTATAGTCATTTCATTTCTTTGTTGATCGTTACTTCCTTAGGTTACTACCTTCAGAACTTGCTTTGAATCGGTTTGAGTCTATTGGATGCATTCTTAAAAGAGATGACCTAGGCCCTTTTTGTGTTAACCCTTGGCTTAAATGACCTACCTATTATTATCTTTTACTACTCCTGTTGAGCCTTAACCTTTTGTTTTGTGAAAACAACTAAAATTTAAAAACTTTAAACCCCTTTATCCTACCCTTCCACAAGCTTAGTAGAGTATTAAGTAAAAAATTAGTTGGGATTGTGTGAAATTTACACCGAGAAAGGTTGAATATATTTCTGCCTGTGGACTACATTGTATAGAGTGCTAGTTTTGATTCATAGTTCTTCCTTGTATGAAGAAAAAGAGAGAAAAATGAATATATATATATGAGAAATGAAAAAAAGAAAAGAAAAGAAAAGAAAAGAAAAAGGAAGAAAAAGTGAGTAGCATCAATAAATGCAGAATATTGGCTATATTTGTATGTCTTGGAGTTATTGTTTGTTATCCCGTTTTATATACTTTTTACTCTACTTATGTTCGTGCTTCACCCTCTCCCCTTGGTTTTGACCCACCTTAATCCTTACCACATTACAACCTTAAACAAGCCCTTTTGATCTATTTATGCATGCAATCATTGTGGAGGAGAATTTGTGTATTAGCAACCCTATGGTAGTGTAGTTTCCTATAGGAAGTTTGAGTGAAACATTAACCTTTAAACACTTGAGTGAAATGAGTGAAAACCGTGAGGAAGATTCATTTGTGCATCTTTACTTATCTTTGAGTGATTGTGTTAATTATGAGTTTGCTTATATACACCAATGAAAAAGTAGTCATGATATATGCATTAACGTGATATTTAAGTTGGATTGAATTTAAGAGATTATATGTTTTAATCTATGTGAAATTGAAGTGGTAGAATTGAGTGGTTGTATTTATTTTGCTTGAGGACAAGGAAAGATTCAAGTGTGGGGATGTTGATAGGTTTGCATTAGGATATGTTTTTATAGGTAATTGACATGTGTTTTCTAGTATAATTGTTGTTTATTGTTCTAGTTTAGGATTCATTTTGTATGTTTACATTAATTTTGATTTCCATTGTTGTTCTTATGGGTTTGATGCTAATTGAGGATAAGAATTGATTATTTTTGTGTAGCAAGGAAGAGGGAGCAGCTTGAAGGTTGAACAAAAGATCAAAGAAGAGAAGACAAGAAGAGTTCATCTAGGACAAATTCCCACGTTTGTGGGAATCATGCAAATTCCCACGGACATGGGAAATCACAACAGAAATGAGGAGTGCATCAGTGTGCAATTCCCACGCTCGTGGGAATCATGTAGATTCCCACGGATGTGGGAATTGTAATCCGAGGCAATCTGCGAGGCTTCATTAAACCTAGGATATTTGGGCTATAAAAACGTCATTAAGCCTCCATCTTCAAGGGGGATGAAAACCAACTATAGAAACAACATCCTTGAGTGGAGAACACATGTTTGGAGCATTGAAGAGGGACTGAAGACAAGGATCATCATCAAGATTGGGCAAAATAGCACATTAACACCAAAATTCCAGATTTTGGCAAAGAAGGGAAGGAATCTTTCTATTCAATTTTCTTTCATTCTAATCTTCTCTATTCTTTGTAAAAATGGTTTATTTAATTTTTGATGATGTTATGGAGACCATGTTAGGCTGATTTCATTTTAGGGATTGCTTTTGAATTATTTTGTCAAAACTCCTATTTTATTGAATTGAATGAAGTGTCCTTGATGATTGTTGTTTTAAATTGTTATCTTACAACAAATCGAGAGAGTGAGTGAGATGAGATTCATGTAGGATTGTACAACGAGAGTTGACAATTTATAGACTAGCAATCATTATGTCAATTTAATAGTTAGAAGAGCTACCTCGATTAGTCAATTAATCACCTTTAGGATAGTTTAATAACTAGTTGAATCGGTAGAGTTATTGGGTAGGTTGAGAGATTGTTCAATCGATTCCCGTAAATTCGATTAGGGCAAAATAGTTACACCTTGAGAGAGGGTAATTAGTACATTCGAAAATCTAAGGTGAGACACAATTTAATCAATAAAATAGCAGGGAGACAAAATAAAGAAAAAGTAATCTCTAGCATTTAGATTCTTGAATTTAGATTTTTTGTAATTGCAGTATTATCCATTGTTTACATTAGTCTTTTAATTTTAATTCAATTTTTCAGATTATTTGCATTTCACAATTTAGTTCCTTAAACAAAGTTGTGTCTAAATTAAGCAATGTCTAGGCATCAATCCCTGTGGGATCGATATCCACTCTTTTTACTACAAGTCACAACCCATTCACTTGCTATTTTGAGCATAAAATAAGTATATAAGTTTTACCTTCAACAGGTTTACCCAACAGCCCTAACTTTAAAAGAATTCTGGTTCTCCCTATATTAATGGAAGGCGTTAGTTTTCATATTATGTGTGAGGGATTTCATAATTTGGTCTCATCTAAGTCGTAGGATTATAGTCACAAGGACTATATAATATGATTTAGGACGTTTCATCAATCACATTGAATCTATATCCATAACCATCCATCATCCCACCTAACCAACCTAGCATGAATTCTTTAATGTAACCATCTCACAAGGTTTTCTTGTATAGGTTATGACATGTTATGCATCTAAAGATTTGACATTCGATTCAACTCTTGAACTGAATTGCTTTTTAATGTTGGCATCGGCTAATTTCTCAATCCGTATGTTTTCAATTTTAATTTAAAATGCCAATATACTAAGTGTAATACCCTCTAATCTAATGTACCAATTAAACACTTTTAATTGTATCATGCTTGTCATATCTAGTCATACTAGACATGAAATACTCGAAATAGATTAATACAATATTAATCTTTTAGATTTCCAAATAATTTGAGAACATCAAACTATCACCATAAGTATCTCTAGGTAATCTCCACTTCATCAAGACTACTTCGGCACTTGTCACATAACTTGTGACGGCCAAAACAATCAAGACAACCGAATATACCAACGAGATGCTAATATGACATATTTGACATCTGAAAAATTTTGGAAACCCAATTTCAAGAAAAACAGCTTGGCATTCCTTCAACATCAAAGTAGCATATTTCTGATCACATAAAAAATGATCCGAGGCATTGAAACCAAAAAATACACAGTCACCACTTCAAACAAACCAGGTCCAACAATTTTCTCAAAACTGTCTAGCTCTGTCTTTTTCTTGAAATAATCATTGAAACAATTTCAATAAATGCTGCAAAAATTACAGAGACTATAAAATGTGTGTAAATGTTCTATGAATTTTTTTTAGAATTTATTTCCAAGAAAAACTCAACCAACCTCAGCAACCAAAATCTGTGTTCCTCAATACAGACATTCCCAATGACACACAAGAAATTCTCAAATAAATATTCAGTCACCTCAAAAACATTTTTGCATATTCATAGACATTTATAAACATCTTATAAAGAGGTTCGTGAAAGAAAATCCTAAAAAAGTTTTTTGTAGAATTTATTCCTGAATTTGCAAGCATGCCTGTTCATGTAATGTGCATAAATACAGTAACTAGAATAGTAGGGAATTAATTAGCAAAAACATATCAAATCACATTGATAAATTTTTTCTTTCCACAAAGATATTCAGAAACATCTAATGAGAAAATCTGGGTAAGAAAATTTTAAAAACAATATCTCTATACTGATTTCAAATTCAACACAATTTGAATGCACAACTGTCACAACCAATCGGCAGCATCACACGTTATGATTTCTCCTTTATACGGGGCATAAGTGGCTCTGATACTACTGTAGGAAAATCCCGATGCATGCATCATATACACGTGGTGCAGAAAAACAAAAAAAATTATTTCGGGACTTTTCCAAATTCCAGGATCTACATGCCTATAGAAGGAAATACCATTAAACCTAGCTGAAAATTCTCAATTCATATATATGCTCGTAACACACACACACATATATATATATATATAGGAATTCATGGTATTTACACAAACTAGTCATTTATATAATAACCATGTACTTTGTGTGTAGTCTCCTTTGTTCTCTGATTCTACTCGTCGGGTTGTCGCAAACCACAAAGACCAAAATAGACTGTCTCCAACGGTATCTACGCACAGATCGAAGAAACTAACCGAATCAAACTCTTTGACCTTGAAATGGTTAGAACGAAGACAAGAGTGCTAGCTCTCTTCTTTGTTCTATGGAGAGCAAGATCCTGGAAGCAAAAAGAGAGGAAGAAGATGAGAAAGATGAGAGAGTTGGGTGAGAAATTGTGAAGAAGATTGCTCACTCTTTCTTCATTTTCACGATTATATCATCTTGCTTTTGTTTTTGTCTTTTATAGATTTTGTCTTCTTTCAATTAAAGACAATAAATGCTTAACTTGAAAAAGAAGTCTCCCTTATCCACGTTGCACCATCTTATATATATATAAATGATGAGGTGATCTAGTCACATTAGGATCGGTCCTACCAGGTCCTGGGTGTGGAAAAAACACCGAAAACCTTTTTCAGCAATATCGACACCATGATCTCATCGAGACATATCTCGATCTCAACGGGATCCATTTGGTTCTATTTCTCTCCATATAATGGATCTCTATCGAAAACCATTTTACGAATCCTCTAAGTCACTCTTATGCGTGTGACCCATTAGGTGCTCGGTTATGTTGACCACTTAGATTAACATTTAATCCAAGCAAGTCATGAGCGACATCTAGCAACACATCATGACCTCCAATTAATCGAAAAGTAAGTGGTTTAAAAAACGAATCCCTGCTCATCACGAACCTTCTCATGAACCTTCCCATAGATAATTATTGTGCAATTCATCCTTTCAGCATGCTATACCTCACTTGGTTATGAGTATGGGCAAAGTGTCAACTCTCACTAGACTAACTACGTCAAATCTAGCCCAAGTGATATCAGTTCTTGTTCTGGGACTCTTTACTCTGTATGTCAATGAAGAAATTATTCATAAAACATGTACTCCGGCTAAAGATTTCCAAGGAATGACCCCAACAAGAGGCCGTGGGTATCATCTTCTGCTATCACAGAAGTGGTGAATCCTCTTTTGGCTACTCAATTACCTTCAAATACCTCAAGTTGTACACAATCACCACACTATAAGTTACCTCTGCAAGGCAAACAAGGAATGGAGTCAAAGCACATAATCAGTATCAAAGATATCTTTGAGTGCCTCAAGTCTAAGGATACTTATACCATTGCTATGATGAGATTATCATTAACATTAGAATAAGACATCCCTGTGATGATCTCATGGTAGGTCATCCAATGTACTTACAACCTCTAGTAAGCATCCACATCTCAGCTCTAAACATCTCATATTTATAGTTTTTGAGATCCACTACTTGATCAAATCAAGGAGTTCGACAAGTGCTAATCTATCCAGATTAATGATGTCCAGTCTCATTGTTCCTATGACTAGGGATAATTTAGATACTGACATAATATCATATGATAGGAATCTCAGTAGTATGATCACATAATAATTTCCTTCACGCTATGTCATATATCATGGACTTTATTAATTTGCTTATAGATCAATATCAATTCATAAAAAAATAAATTAATGAAATATGCTTTTCTTTATTATTGAAAATAAAGTATGTACGTAATTTTGTACGAAATGCACTAAAGGTGATTGCCTTTAGGGCACTACTCTAGCAGACCAATGTTCCAACAACTAGTAATTATGGTGTGAGTAATATAAACTAGATCAATATGCTATACTAGTAGACCAATACACTATAAGTAGTAGTTGTAATAGCCAGTTCTTGGCTCTAAAGGCAAAGAAGGGTCCTAAAACATTATAAGTAGGTGTTTTATTATCGATTTTAGTATTAGAAAGCATATAGGTGTATTTTACACATATTTTTAAATATTTTCAATCATTTGAGGATCATTGTCTTATATTTGTGTGAGTGAGCCTCCTTGGAGTTATCAAGTGATAAAGTGAAATATTTTTAAATGTAAGATTTGTTTAGGTAATTATAATATTATACTTAGGGTGACTCAAATAGGATTGAGATTCCTTTTCACCTTAGAAAAAATTGTAAAAGGTTCCTCTTTACTAAGAAAGAATGTAAAAAGGTTATTCTTCACCTTAAAAGAAGAATTATAGTGAAATTATAAAAAGAGTTTTGGGAGTAGTTGTAAACAAGAGTTGTTTGTCAAACTACTATAAATTAATTTGCATTCTCTTTTTCCTATCCTCTTTAATTATTATTCAACTTTTTGGTTAATTTGAATCGAACAATTTCTTAATCCATATTTATATTAATGATTGTTAAATTGAGAATTTCTTCTTCACCTTAAAAGAAGAATTATAGTGAAATTATAAAAAGAGTTTTAGGAGTAGACATATGCAAGGGTTTTTTTGCCAAACCACTATAAATTATTTTGCATTCTCTTTTTCCTATCCTCTTTAAATTATTATTCAATTGTTTTATTAATTTGAATTGAGCAGTTTCTTCATCCATATTTATATTAATGATTGTTAAATTGATTTCATTGGTTAGAAAATTTTTTGGAATTTATAAACACCCAATTCACTCCCTTCTTAGGTGACATTAGGGACTAACAATTTGATTGTAGGTGATGTCTAGGGGCACCAATGCTTTGATTTATTCTAAAAAGTTTGATTTAACTCATGTAATCACATATCAAATAGCAAAGATTTCTTTTCTACTTATTGCATCAACCATATTTTTATGCCTTTTTGGTTAGGCTCCTATAGAAATTCATATTTAGTAAAAATCTCTTATTACTAAGATTTTTTTATAGATAATTTCTTTTGAGTATTGAAAAATGTGTTAGCAATATTATTCATATGCACCACAAACTTGGTCCCTAAAAGTTGAACTCATTAGGCATTAAGATATGCACCACTTCTAATATCTCCTTCTCATATGTCGAGTATGGCTTTTGGACACCATTTAGCTTTAAAATATCAAAGGCTACAGGATGGCCTTTTGTACTACACACCACTAATAGATTTATTAGAAACATTAATATATACCTTAAAAGGGAGACCAAAGTTTGACAACCTCAAGATAAGTTAAGTGGAAAGGAAAGCTTTCAACTTTTCAAACACTTCTTGACACGATTATGTCTAATAACACACTTGCTTAGTTTTTAATATTCAGTTAATCTTCCTTCTTTTTAAATATCCTATAATGAAATGACTATAATAGTTTACCAAGCTAATGAAGATTCAAAGTTTTCATACCATGGAAATAATCTAACAATCAATAATGGATTGTACCTTTTCCTTTTCTATATTCTCTTGATCATTGCTTACTAAGTGTTATAAAAAAATGATCTATGGTTGGGAAATTTCTCTACCTTCATGAATAACTTATAATGCCACAAATAATCACACATTTACCTAAAGTGTTATGTATGTTCTACCTAATTCATGATAGATGCATACTTGACTATAATTATACACCCATATTTGAAATATTTTCTTGATATTTTATAGTTTTAAAAAAATATTTTTGGTACTTAATTTATTCCAAATGCATTTATAGGTGATAATTGCCTTCATGGACTAAAAGGAGAGAAATTTGGGTGAAATCATGATATAAAACAAAGATTTAAAGCAATTAGAAGATACACCATCGTGCATGTGGCCGTGTAAGTGTCTCAAAATGTGTAAAGTGATGATTTTAAGTATTTTTGGAGCATACAGTCACTTACACGGTCGTGTAAGTGGAGTATGTCTTAGAAACCCTAAATTTTGCTATAAAAGGACGTGAGTGGAGGCAATAAGCTGGAGTAGACTTTTACATTAAATTTCAGATGTCAAAAACTCATAGAGGTGACAATAAAGATCCAGAGACAAGGAAAAACATGAAGTGAAAATCAAAAGAGATCCAATAGAAGGCTACATCAAATCCAAACTTACAAGAAAAGTTAATAGAATAGAAGGGAGATTTAGAATTATGAACTTTTTTTAATAGTTTTTATGCATGTTTATATTTGATTTTGTTTTCTATTATGAGTAACTAAATGCTTTTTAGTGTCTTGATGAACCTTAAGTTGTGATACAATATGTTTTAATCTTTTATTTAATGCAATTGTTTTGATTAATTTATTATAATTAAATAATGTATTTTATACATGTTCTAATAAATCCAAAATATTAGTTTATGATTTGATTTCATATCATTGAGATTGAGAAATCTTTCTAGGAATAGATCTACTATAATTGAAAGGAATTGATTGCAAATATATAGATAGATTGACATAAATCATCTAGATTAGGGTCAAACCTAATAACAAAATTCATAAATCGATAATGCAATCCTAGGAACTTTAACTAGAAATATTTCAGTTAATCACCCTATGAATTAGTTGTTAATAGTCTCAGGAGAGATATTAACATAAGATAGAAATTTCCACGGTCTAATAGTCAATAAAATAATTGCACGATAAAAGGTTAATTATTTAACAGTTTTTAGGAGGATTCATCACATGGACACTAATCTTTGATATTAATTTTTTCTAAGTAATTTCCCTAGTCTTTTGCATTCATTATTGTTTCCAAGTTTTAGTTTTATTTTTAATTTAAAATCAAACATCCAATTTGTAGGTTATATAATAGAAGAAAGGTAATTACTAGTAATCACTTTCTTTGGTAGATCAACTTGTATTATGTTAACTGTAGTTACAACATGCACTTGCGAATATTTAAATATTGACGTAGAAACGACAAATCAAAATTTTGGCACCGTTTTTGGGGATAGTAATATTATTAACACCTGAATTTTATTACTCTAGCCATTTTTATTTTGTTCTATTTTCTTTCATTTTAATTGAGCTTTTGTATTTATTTTATTTTGTATTTTATTGTATTTGTGTCTTACTCATTTAATTATCTTTTGAATGTCTCATACTTTGATGGTGTGTTTGTGGTTTATTTTAAGGATTAAGGTTTATCGTCATATCCACAACTCACAATGCAAGGGTGGAGCAATCAGTATTCTCATAAGAGCTATGATGAGTCTTTGCAATACATATCATCAACATATTAGAAAGAGTTGTTTTCTCACATGTTTTCAGAAGCTCAATCAATTTTCATGCAGTGTTGCAACATTTATGGGAGTAATCAGTATAATCATGAATGTTCGGCATTGGTTTATATGTCGAGCAACTGAGCATGTGAAATTAGCCCCAAAATGTATCCTATAATAATATATATAATTTAGAGTGGAGCATCCTTTACACATATAGATGCAATGATTATATTCTAACTGAATATGCTCAACAACAAAGGTAGCAATATGAAAGTATTAAATATAAACTAGTAAAACACCTTACTAATAGTGTAGCTAGTCGACGTGAATTCGAGGAGAGATTTTCTTCACCATAATATAGTGAGCATAATACCTTATACTAGTTGAGCTTCCTAACATCTTAGAGTGAAGAAGAGTTTAAAATCAATTTCATGAAGGAAGGCACATTTTAAGAGTTCAGGAGGTAACTACTGCTTTGGAAGTGTTGATGTTTAAGATTACTCAATATTTTGATGCAGAACATTAGAGAATAGAGGCTCGAATACACAACTTGGAGGCTAAAATCAACTAGCTGGAATAGATATTATCTGATGAACTACATGGGAGTTTTCCTAGTATGACTAAAATAGATCCTAAAGAACATAGAATGACAATCACCCTTAGGAGTGGAAATAAGCTTTTAGAAGAAGAACAAGAGGTAGTCTCTATCCAAAAAGGGAAAGTAGAAGAATGGCAAGAGATTGTTGAAGAAGAAGAAGAGCCAGAAATCTTGTAAAAGAAGATGGACAAAGGTAATTAAGGAAAAACTGGTGGAGGAACCAAAAAAGGAAACTACTGATGAATCATTAGTAATCAATTTAGGTACAAAGGGTTCCCACTTCCTTCAAGACAAACTGCTTGCGTTAATTGAAGACTCAGAAAGTTTTGTTATTCCCTATGTTTTTAATAGTTTGTCATTAAAAAGGGCATTAATGGAGTCCATTTCTGTTATTAATCTAATTACTCATGTCCTTATGATTACCTTGTAAGAGATGGCTTACTTACAAGCTACAAAACCTTTATATAGGGAAACAGGTGGAAGCAAGCCATTGATCATAAACCCAGGATGGGGGTAAAAGTGTAGGGTATGTCAAGATAACGAAGTTAAGCGTTATATAAGAGGCAATCCATGAATTAGTTTTGGTTTATATTAAATTCTATGTTATTTCATTTTTATTTTCATGTTAGAGTAAAATTTGTTTAAGTTTTGATGTATTTTAGGATTAGAACTTTAAGTATGTTGACAAGATCATGCATAATTATGGTGTTAGGGTATACATGTTAAAGGTTTCTAAGTATAAAAGTGCAAAAATTTTAAGTTTGTTCATATAATGTTGAAGTTACAAATGTTAAAAGAGTTACACGCTCTCAATACAAGCTACTGTAGATTTACACAGTTTGATACATGCCTATGTAATTAATCGGGTAAGCCTGTAAAAAGTTGAAATTATGTGACTTACATGGCCAGCTACACAACCATGTAATAGACCTTGTAAGTCCAAGATCCTTCTTAAAAATCCCTAACCCTTTCACTTTCTCAGATTTCTCTCTTCTCTCTTACTCCTATCTTCGCCCTATCATTCTCTTGTCTTACTCTTTGCATTTTTCTGCCAAATTGGCAACACTCAAGTAATTTTCCTAGTTTTTTTTCACTTATTTATGCATGTCAATTTTATGATTTAAGGATCTTAGGAGAATTTGTGTGATTTTATGCTCAATTGTGTTTTAATAGTTGAATTTAATCGATACCTAGTTGCTTTAATGATTTAGTTTGATTAATTGCATGTTAGTTGAGTTAAAATACAACTTGCATTGTGAAATTGTGAAAGTTTTCTCACTAACTGTTAAATTGTAATATTTTTCATGAAATTATTATTAATTAGTTGTTTCATTAGTTAATTGAAGTTGTTTTATTGTTCAATTGCATGTCAAATTTTGACTTTTGTATGTATTCAGTATTTAAATTCGTTAATTTTGTGTATTTGTGAAATTATGGTTTTCAATTTCAAATTTAGGGGTGAATTTGTAATTAAACAATTATCTTAGCTTAATTTTTTATTTACGATGTTTTTAATTTTAATTTTTTGATTAATTAGGTTGTAAGTTTATTTTCTAATTATGTTATTTTATTTAATTGTTTATGAATTTATTTATTTTTGTTAATTTATTTTTATTTTTATGTGTTCTAATTTTTATTTTTATTATGTTTTCACATTTAATAATTTAGTGAGCATACTAAATTTTGAGTATGGGGAAAAGGGTATTTATACAAATTATCTGTCAATTCCCACACTTATTTTAAGTTTTAGGCATAATGACGAGATCATGAAGAGAAAAGGGGATCCCAAGGAACTGACAACGAGGAGAGAGTTCCTCAACCACAACCCAGCCCCTAGAGAAGCTCGAATTTGGTTGTTCAATGTCGGGGACCAAGAGGAACAATACCAGCGGCTTAAGGATAAAAAGTTTGGTATTGGCTGATTCACAGATTGGGAGGCGTTATAGCAATTTAGTTTAGCCCAGCAAGTTTGGGACCTCGTTAACATTAACACGTGGTCCTGACTTTTTAAGATCGTGAAGCCATCTTATTGGAGTTGATGCTCGAAGTACTCTCCAAATTCTTCGTGGAGAAAGGAGACTACAGTTGGGATCATCCTAACATGATCCAGTTCTGGATGATAGGAGATATGTTCCAGATGAGTTATTCGAAATTTTCTGTTATGATGGGTCTTTACAACTAGGAGTTTATGAGGATGTCAGAGTACATCAAACCATGGACAGGCTTTCTATATAGGTTGTCTCCTCGACACTTTTGGCTTGCGATTAACACAAAGGAAGATTATAACCTAAACAAATCCAAGGCATTTACACTATGGCATCTACATTGTGGCATCCCACTGAGTAAGATACATTCATGGTATTATGAGTCACATGCTGAGTGGACGGGGTGACAATTAGGGAGCTTTTAGGAATATGGATGTTTTTTACTTGTGCAGTATGAGTGAGAGGACACCAATCCATTTAGGGCATGCACTTGCCCAATTCATCAGGCATTAAAGCTAATAAAAGAAGGTTGACACAATCTATGTCGGGCCTTACATGATCAGACTTACATGATAGATGGGGGTATTTGATATATTACCATTGATGTGACAGGTGGCTAATAATGACGACACTTTCTCATTTATCATATATGCTTGTATTGTGTACATTAGAGAAAATGTACAATTTTAAATATAAGGAAGGGGATTATGATTTTTTTAATCTTATTATAATCTTTGTTATTAGATTTTATTAAATGATATCTTGAATTAGTTGAAATCTGTCCATAAATATTGTATTTCAATATTAAATATTTATTTGAATTAGTATGCAAAAGGATGATAGTTAGAATAAACTTGCTTTTTATAGGACATATTGTTAGTAGCCATTGAGATAGTCAGTTTAAATGAAATTTGCATATTATTTACATACACATATACCCATTTTCTTTTGTGAGCTTTTAAGCCTAAGAGCAAAATTTCAAAACTTTTAAGCTCTTTTCTTCTTTCATGTGTGTTATCATGCATAGATGAATAATTCTAAAGCTTGCTTTTATTATGCTTTTTGAGATCATTTTTGTTAAATTAGAAGCATTGAAATGATGAAGGCATTTAGATTCAACATTTGTTTTAACCTATTTCTTTGATAACTACTTTACCTATAATTTATCGTTAGGCCTAACCAATTTTGAGCCTTAGTCTTTTTCATTGATTTAACCCCATTATTAACCTTTATCATATTTTCTTTAAAGCCTTTTTATTGTTTTAAACCTTGAAGGTTATTTACATTACTTAATTGTTTTAAACTTGAAATTTTGAAAGGTCTAATATTTTTTTAATTATGGTACATGATGAATGTCAGAAATTAGAATAAAAAATGAAAATATAAAAAAGAAAAAATAAGTATATAGTACTAATGTATTTATAATGAAAGAACCTGTTTGTATTATGAACAAGTTTCTTGTAATATCCCTTTAGTAAATTTCATTCAAAGCAACACTTTTATTATCCTAATCATACCTTACCTAAGCCCCATTATAACCCTATTAAGACCTTTTGATTTTTTTTAATTTATACATAATTGGTGGATATGTGATAATATTGGAAGCTTATGGTAAGAGTTCTACTATGCATTAATTTGATAGTTTTGATATTTGTCACCTTAAACACATGAGTACATTAAGTGAAATCTTGATGAGGGTGTAAAGGTTTATGCCTTTGATTTCAATGAGATTATTTATGTGATTATTATTAATATTGACTTAGGAAGTTACTTAGGATAACTTGAATATATTTTTACGTTAATTTGATTCATATGACATGATGATTTAGAGGATAAATGGATAGATTAAGGTTATGAAGGATGGATGTTGTAAGATTTATAATTTAGATTATGATTTTCTTGAGGACAAGCAAAAGCTTCAGTGTAGGGATATTTGATAGATGCATATTTGACTATAATCATACACCCATATTTGATGTATTTTGCTTGATATTTTATAGTTTTTTATTTTTGTACTTAATTTGCTCCATGTGCATTTATAGGTGATAATTGCTTTTATAGGCCAAAAAGAGAGAAATTCGGCTAAAAATGTGGTATAAAACGAAAATTTGAAGTAGTTAGCACAGTCGTGTATGTGGCTATGTAACTCTCTTAAAATATGTAAAGTCATGATTTTAAGTGTTTTGGGACCTACACGATCACCTACATAGTTGTGTAAGTGATCGTGTATGTCCTAAAAACCTTATAATTCATTATAAACAGATGTGAGCAGAGGCAATAAGGAGGATAAGACTTTTACATTAGATTTCAAACGTGAGAAACTTATAGAGGCAACGATAAAGATCCAGATCCCACATCTCAATAGGACTTCGACTGGATGTTGTTGCTATTGTTTTTTCTATTAGTTTTTTCTGAATATTTTTATTTGATTTCTTTTTCTATTATGAATAACTAAATGCTTTTTAGTGTCTAGATATGAAGAACCCTAGTTTGTGATCCAATATGTTTTAATCTTTTATTTAATTTAATCATTTTGCTTGATCTATTGTGATTCAATTATATGTTTTATGCACGTTCTAATAGATCTGAAATATTAGTGCATGATTTGATTTCATATTATTGAGATTGACAAAACCTTTTTAGGAATTAATATACCATAATTAAAAGGAGTTGATTGCAAACATAAAGATAAGCTGACATAAATCCTCTAGATTAGGGTCAAAACTAATAACAAAATTTATAAATCGATAATGCAATCATAGGAACTTTACTAGAAAGATTTTAGCTAATCACTCTAAGGATTAGCTGTTAGTAGTCTCGAGAGAGTTATTAACATAAGATAGGAATTTTCACGATTTAATAGTCAATAAAATAATTGCATGATAAAAAATTAATTATTTAATGGTTTTTGTGGGGATTCATCACCAATACACTAATCTTTGATATTGATTTTTTCTAAGTAATTTCCTTAGTTTTCTACGTTCATTTTTTGTTTCCAAATTTTAGTTTTTTATTTAAGTTTTATTTTTAATCTAAAACCAAACATCCAATTTTTAGGATAGATAATAGGAGAGAGGTAACTACTAGTAATCACTGTCTTCGTGGGATTACCCCCTACTTACTTGTGCTAACTATAGCTATGCCATATATTTACGGTTATTTTAAATATTGTAGAAATGACCAATCAATTAGTATGGTATTTAATGATATCGTCTAAAATGCACCACCATAGAGTTTTTTAAGAAGTCACACAACATATTATTTATTAACTATTATAAGATAATGGGTGTACTTTTCAAACCAAATGGCATGGTTAAGAATTTGTATGATCCATACGCAATTACAAGTGTCATGTTTTATTCATCCTTTGGGAATCTACAAATTCCAATATCTACTCTTCAAATCCAACATATTAAATATTGCAACTCTTGATAATTTTTCCACCAAGTTTTAAAATAAAGGAATATGATATTTGTTATGGATTATTACCTTATTTAAAGTCCAATAGTTGATACATTTGTGTAATCTTCTATCTTGATTCTTTGGTTTTTCCATTAATTATAACTAATTATATATTAATAATTAAAAATCTAACATGAGTTATATCCCTAACCCTAAGTAGGGATTTATTTGCTAAAATAACGTACTTGAAGTGATAAAAATAATATAAAACATACAATAATAACAAAGAAATCATTAAGAAAAGTACACTTATCGTTTTCTATAGTATAGTTTAAGTCAGTCAAGTATCGATCCTACAAAGACTAGAATTACTAGTAATAATTATCTTTATATTATGTAATCTAAATAAATAAATGACTGAATTGAAAAAGAAAATAAAGGAAACCAAAATAATAAGTAATAGTTAATTAGTTAGATAAGAATAAACAATCAATAGATATAATAGATTTAAAAGTAAAATCCCTTAGAATTTCATTATGCTTGAATTTATCATAATTTGATAATTAATCTAGTTATTTGATTGAAGGAAATTACTAAGTTACAAACATAATTTTTCTCAAGCAATACAATCCATATCCTCAATTTGATTGACTAAAAATCTCTTTTGAATATAAGACAATTTAAGAATGCATTAACTAACTTTATAAATTTTCATGATAAATTCTATCCTAACATCTTGTAGTTGTATCTGTGATAACCCATACAACCCTTATTATTCATGTTGTGATCTATATATATACATCTTTAATTCTCATCCCTTCAATTCATCACAATATATGAATAGGAATAAATTTCAAGAAAGCAAAACACATTCATCAAATTAAAGAAATCAATTTACAATATAATTCTAGGCCTCATCCTATCTAAATCTATATCCGAATTTTGTTTATAATCAAATAAAGTAAAACAATAAAGAACAATAAAGAAATTAAGACAAAGGGATGAATTCTCATTTCTTTTAAATCTTGTTGTCCTTGATTGATCATGATGGAATCTTGTTTTTATCCAAGATTGTTTATCCTTGATGTGCTCTTGAGTCTCCTCTATCTTAAGGCTTATTTATTGTCCTCCTATGTGTCTCCCTTTTTCTCTTCTCTTATTCCTCCATTTATTCCATGAAACCCTAAGTTTTCTATTAAACACAAGACAAAACATGAGCCCATTTGATCTTGTGTTACCATCAGTGTAGCCAAAAACCATAATATTTATAAAGTCAATGCTTAAATAAGTTATCAACATGGTACTGTATTGACCTCGTGTTGGTTTTATGTTTATTTTGTTTCATGTTTAAGACCCCTCTATTGCAACATGACTATGGACGCAATACTATATAGATGTTGTGTTAAAGAATATGGAGCCATGTACTTCTTGTGTCATATTCCTTTATACACTAAGCTATTAAGAAGTATAATGCACTCTTTTACTACATGAGTTAAATAGGGTACCATATTGGTGCCATGTAGAGAATAGGTTTATGTTCAAACTATTTTCCTCCAAAATCACTGCAAAACCCTACTAACTTGGCTCTAACTTGTCCAAATTCACTTCTTTTTTTATTAGAGATCTAAAATAAGGCCTGTAAATAAAATATAAGCTAAATTAAGCACCAACTAATATAAAAATCCTCAAAATACAAGCTAAATGCCCTAAATTCATACTAAAAAATGGTGTAATTAGCATATATCTGTAATTAAAATGAAACCAAAATAATCTCATCATAAAAGAAAATAAAAGGGAAAGAACTAAAAGAAATGTCCCTTAATTGCTTCCAACTTGTGATGAATTTTTCCTTAATCTTGCTCCAAAACTCTACTTAATGCTAAGAAAATCTAAAAATCCACCTTCTAATTACCCCTAAAAAGATATTATAGTCTAGAGATACGTAAAATATACCTAAAAGTCAGTTAAATTATATTTCACGTATCCTTGAATTTTGTGCCACAAGTTTGATGCTATTTACATTTTCAAATTTGCATTAATTTTAAATTTGAGAGCTACACAATGCCATTTTGTACCTATATTCTATAAGGCTTCATATTACCTCTAACCCGTACGAGTTCAATATTGGAACTATGTCCCATGGCAGCACCAGTATAGCCTTTATTAACGAATTCTCTACTTTTTATAGCATGTTTTATAAACATGCAAATTATAGACTTATCAATGGATTTTGTCAACTTTATCCTAAATTCAGCCTTGAGGACAAGCTCTTGCTCGAGGAGAAGTAATATTATAGATGCACTTTAGGTAAAGTATTATGGAAGAAGACATAATATATCAATTAGAACTAAGTGAGATCAAGCTTAAAAAGGAAAGAAGAATGATAAGACAAAATAAAACTAAGTCAAAGATGATATATCATAATTGCAATCAAGATCCTATAAATTAAGTAAGCTAATTATGATGCAAAAGTATTCTCTAAAATATTATAATGCCTTATTATGATTATATCTTTTATTTCCTAGTCAATTCCTATAATAAATGGATTAAAGTCTATTTTATTATATCTTGCCTAAAATAGTAGCCTAGACTTGTTATTCAAACAATTGAACGAAATGAAATAAAGCAAGCAAGAAAGTTCATCAATTTGAGATTGATAGCTCTCTCTTCATTTAAACTCTAAGGTACATAGCCCCTTTTCAGAGCTCCACCCTTCCACCACTTTTTTCGACATAGGTTTCCATATGAAATTCATACGAAACTATCATATGACTGGATCTTAATATAAGGCTTACAACATCTTAAATGTTAAAAACGCATTTTGGGATAAGCATTATAGAAGAAGATGAAATAGGTCAAGTAGAACTAAGGCAAATCAAGCTCAAAAAAATAAAGAAGAATGAGGAAAAATAGAATCAATATAAGGATGAAAAGAATCATAATTGCAATCAAGATCCCATAAATTAAGGAAAATAATTATGATGCATAATTATTCTACAAAATATTCTAACATACTAGTATAGTTATGTCCTTAATTTCTTGTTCATGTCTTATAATAAAGATATTAAAATCTTTATTATTATGTATTACCTAAACTATCCTTGTTATTTAAATAATTAAATATAATAAAAAACAAGAAAGAAAGTTCATCAAATTGAGATAGGAAACTCTCTCTTCTTTTGAGTTCTAAGGTAGGTAACCCTACTACAAGAAAATGGGTGTTTAGCGACGAAAATTACCAACAGAATGTGAAGGTTTTCTGTCAGCAAGCAAATTTACCAACAGAAAATACCGACCGTATGAGTCGTTGGAGAAATGGCCGTCGGTAATCTTTAGCAATAGAATAGAAATATTTCGTGGTAATTTACCAACGAATAATTTTTTGTCGCTAAATATAGCGACAAATTTTTTAAGTTCGTCGATAACTTTACCGATAGAATATTCCTATTCCTTCAGTAAATATTACCGATCGACAAAGTATACTATAATCTAAGCATAATATAGCACAATTGTCATGATCGGAACCACATCGGGTACATGACAACTGCTGCATACACAGGCTAAGGATATTCATGTTACTCGTAACCCAAATATGCAAGGCTAACTGGATATCTTTAAAAACATTTGGACACCACAAAGAGGTTCACACATAAGGTCATTTACAAACCATAAGATAGTCAAGAGTTAATTTACAAAATTATAAAGCATATCAACATAATCATGAGCCACTATACAACAAAAGTAAAAAATAGAGGCTACCCACATGCGGTAATACCCTGAAAATGACAAACGACTGCATGATCCACCCAGAATTTCAAACAGACAAATTAACATGTTTGGTTGGGAAGCGGAGGGGGTGAGTACACTATGTACTCAGTGAGAAGAAGAAATATATATCGCAAATAGAACCCGGTACACACCAAAAAGGTCTAAATAACCTAAGAATAGTTTTATACATCTAACATGCACATAACCACCTATGAAGTGAATATGTATGACATAAAACATATAGACCTAGTATATGTCTCATGCCATACTGGTTAGGAACCACATAGGCATAGCCTATTAATCACTCATTCAGTGAACATAGGTTCTAGTTCTAGTACACATGAGCAGAAAAGTATCACATGTAAAAATCAAATCTCTCCAAGAAGCCAAATATCATAATAAGCCAAAATAATTATGTGTGTCACCACTAGTCGGCCAAACTAGTGTGCACACCTACCGAATCCTGGTGTTGGCTCGACTTTCATTTATGGTGAGTCCAGAATATAGTCGACAGGAGCGTTATGACCCTAGGTGATGACCTTGTCGGTGACCAAACCTCTAGGTGTGCAATCACCCGTGAGTCCTATAGAATGGTGTCGTTACAAGGACTCGACTTTTATGTACCAGCGTCAAGAGTACGGGGGTCGCTTAATCAGTTGTGCGCAACACACGATTAGCCAATCGTATCCTCACCACTTATAAAAAATCATATGAAAATATTGAATACTAAAATCAAGTAAGGCACTATGCCTTTATTTATCAGTCCAACCGATAAAATGGAACCGTGCCAAGGCTCTAAGCCAAAAGAGAATACATGCATATAGTATACATGACTTAGTTAAGCATATGTAAGTTTCAAAACATTTTTCATGCATTGAAAGTTATCTTTTGCACTCTAGTGAAAAGTATTCAAAATTGTAGTAAGAAAATCAAACATTGTCCTTTACCCTTCAATTGTTGAAAACAATATTATTTCTTAAAATATGAAATTAAAAAATCGGTTTCACTCTAAGTGCAAAGAGTTATTCAAAACAAGGTCATTTATTAAATAATAAGTATACTAGCATTTATTTGAAAATCAATTCTACTATGCATTACTAGGTTTAAATTTCAAATACAAGTCATCATGCATGTCTTGGGATGTCCTAATCCCATTTGAGAGATATGTTTTCCCTAACTCATCTCAAAAGAAGGCATACACTCCTTTGATTTCAACAATCCTTTGTACGAGCTTCTTGATCCACAGCTCTCTAGCCTTTATACATACAAATGTAATGTGGTTACTACTATTCAAACATATAACTGATATTTATACATCATCACATAAGTGTATAAAACTCAACCCTTATTATTCAAATAAGCTTTTTTTTTTACATTTTCCAAGACATTTAATGCCTTGATCCAATAATTACACATTTTAAAGCATAATTGAGCACATTTTTATGCAAGCGCATTTTTATCCAAGTACATTAGGCCAATACTCATCAATCTAAGAAACAATTCAAGTTTACTCTAAATAAACATGAAAGCCTATTTCCAATGCACATCATTAAAATCCTTATATCCTAAGCCAAGTTCACTTAGGAATTTTATGAAACACCAAATGTGCATTACTTTCAATTTATAATTTCAAGACTTTATCATAGTAATTCATGCTCTAATCTTGGTATATAACAAGCACTTTCAAATAACAATTCGTTGTACCACTCCATTAAGTCAAATTCCCCTCATTTAATCCATATTCATCATAATTATACCACTCATCACATTAATCCATTTCTTCCCTCATAATTTCGGCCAAGCCTTATTCCATATATATCTTCTTCATTTTTCATCATCAATTCACATTATACATACACAATTAACATCATAGAGTTCATTTAAACCATCAACTTTAAAAGGTTCACAATTTCACCAACTTTTACTAAAGAGAGACCATTTCGGTTTTGGCTTAAAGAAACTTCTCCATGACTCATTTC
>JANQBM010000008.1:27702734-27723145 GCA_025594535.1 Erythroxylum domingense
GAGTTAAGGTTAATGTGATTTGAGCGAATATTTAATTGAATGAAATTCTAGGTTTTCATTTCTTCTCTTATTTTAATATATGTTAAATTCTATGTGTAAATATTTTGTTTTAGGTTTCGTTTCTAGTTAGCTGGGTTTCTAACGAACTCTTGTTATAAACTTGTAATACTTTTGGAGTCATGGAACTTTAAAGTTATTTCTATTTTATATATTGAAATAATTTTTTTATTATATGATGAAATTGTAAAATTTTAAATATTTTATGTTATTTTGAGTTTTATATTTGTATGATGATTAAATGATCTTTTTTATATTTATTATATTTTTATGTGAAAAGTAATATTAACATAAATAAATAGAATGTTGTTATTTCAAATTTTTATTATTATAATTTTTGGAAATAGGTTGATGTAAAATTAAAAATTATACAACACAATATATTAAAGAACTATTTTATAATTTTAAAAAATTCAAAGACTATTTTGTAGTTTTAAAAATATTGTTCAAAACGATACGTGATATTAACTGGTACTGATATACTATTAGAATTAAATCCAGAGTATTCATAATATTGATACAAAAAACATAACAACAATAAGCAATGTTTTAAAAACTAGAACGAACTGACCACTCTGATTAGAGTAAATAAGAACCGGTCTGATTTCTAGTTTGATTTATATTTATAGCCCTTATGAATAAAAATTGATTAGTTTTTAAAAATCGAACATTTTTTGTTAAGCTAACTTTTTTGAATTATGTGGGATCCGCTCATTTGGGACCCACCACAGATTTCTTCCTCTCTCCTTTTGACAAATCAGTTAAGTAATGACTAAGATGGCATTGTTTTGAAGATGTGGGACCATTTCGATTCTAATTAATAAATTATATTTTCAATTTCTTTATTTTTATCTTTATATTTTAATTTAAAATTTTGTTTTAAATTATTATTATTAAAAAATGAATTATTATTTTTAGCCTAAAAATAAATTTATTCGATCTTATTAATAAATTATATTTTTTAAAATTTTAAAATTTTATTTATTTTCTTATATTTTAATTAAAATTTTTAAATAATACTTATTAAAAACTAATTATTATTTTTATCATGAATTTATTTAATAAATTTAATTATTAATTAGTATATATAAGTAATTTCGCTTTGGATATTTAAGAATATGTTAAAATAATATTTAATTATAAAAAATATATTTAAAGGATATTAAAAAAAGTTACAATAAATTTGAGAGTTTTTCTATATAATTCATTTTTTATGAATCTTTTATTATTATTAGCTCATTTTATTTTAATATTTTATATTATATTATATTATAATTGTCTATATAATTTTATTTTTATATATAATTTTATAATAATTAAATATCTATTTAAATTTCAATTTTTAAACTCTTTTTTTTTTTTTGGGACAAAGGGGCATCATCAAATCTCAATTCTGGCACGTGTAGTTAACCAATCAAGTTAGGCCACGACATTTAATTGGAACGTGGCAGAAGATCATTCGATTGTTATTCGCGTATAAAAAATACCTTGCTACATATTAATCTTCAATTTAACTCCAAAACTAGGTGAAGCGAGAATGGCGAGATCCAGGTTCACTCTACTTATCTTCACTCTACTCGTCATCGGAACCCTAACTCTGACTCAGGTAAGTATATTGAACCCGATCTGCTTTCCCGATTTTCCTTTTTATTGTTATTTTTCTTTGCTGTGATTCTTGATTTTATGACTTTGTGGGTGAATTTAAAAGCTTGAGATGGATTTATATGAATCGGTTTTCAGGCAAAGAAGTCTAAGGAAGACTTGAAAGAGATCACTCACAAAGTTTATTTTGACGTTGAGATTGATGGAAAATCTGCTGGTAACTTCTAGTATTTTATTGAATCATGCAATAGTATTGATCCTCATAATGTCATCTGTCAACAATATTCAATTGAATTGAACAAGATTGAATGACTTAGTAGTAGTTTCTGCTCTGCTGCTACTTTTTTTATAGCTATCTTCTGTTGGTTTCAAATTTTGTTACTGCCAAATATTCTTCCTAAATGAAAGACCTTTTTCGACTTCCGTCTCCAGGGCGAATCGTTATGGGACTCTTTGGGAAGACGGTCCCTAAAACCGCTGGTATGGTAGTGCTTATTAGGTTTTCACTATTATGTTGCGTTTGCTGAAGTTTGCTTTAGGAAATTGCTGACGACTCATTGTTGATTCGTTACTTTGCAGAAAATTTCCGAGCATTGTGTACAGGTACACTTTGAATTTTCTTAATCTGTTTTACTTGTAAAGCTGTGCCGCTGATCTTGAAAGTTAGAGAAATTGCTACTGCTTTTAAGCCTTTGTGTTGGATTTGGAAGAAAGAATACTGGGGTATATTCAGTGGTTTATTGGTTTCGTGATTTTTTTACTATTGCAGGCGAAAAAGGTGTTGGAAAGAGTGGCAAATCTCTTCATTACAAGGGAAGCTCATTCCACAGAATCATACCCAGCTTCATGATCCAAGGAGGTGATTTCACGCTTGGTGATGGAAGAGGTGGAGAATCAATTTATGGGGAGAAATTTGCTGATGAGAATTTCAAGTTGAAGCATACTGGACCTGGTAGGATTGAAGTTACCTACAATTCTTAGCATAAATCAAGTTCTTCTGCAAATGTAATAGATGGCTCATTCAAGATATGAGATGACAAATTGTTGATATGTTTACCTCAGGGTTTTTATCGATGGCAAATGCTGGTCCAGACACTAACGGTTCACAATTTTTCATCACAACTGTTACAACTGGCTGGTAATTACATGTTCTTGTTGTTAATACTCCTTAACAACAGATAATGCTTTATGATTGCAGGTGATTTGTTTTGTCACTCAAAAATCTAAAATCAAATGCAGGTTGGACGGCAGACATGTGGTATTTGGAAAGGTCCTCTCCGGAATGGATGTCGTCTACAAAATGGAAGCAGAAGGAAGGCAGAGCGGCACCCCTAAGAGTAAGGTCGTGATTGCAGATAGTGGTGAACTACCTCTGTGACTATCACTTATTTAATTTGCTGGTATCTTTTCCCTATTGCTTATGAAATGAGGGATGTTCACATTTCTTACCTTGAAGACCTCTTAGAATGTAGCAGGTTGTTGTGTCAGGAAAGATGTTTTCAATTTTAGTGGGGGCGTATGTCTGCAAACTATATTTTATCAAATGATAATCACAGTTTCTTTGAAAGGTTTTATTACCCCATAATATATGGTGGCCAATGCGACGAAGCCTAGCAAAGGGCTATACCAAAATATATCTCAAAAGTCCTGTACCATCTTTTGAGCACGCTTGGGAGGGCAGCGCAGCTGCCCAACGGCACGAACTTGTTTTTGTTTGGTGGACGTTTGGAAATTGAAACATGAAATGTTTAGAAAAAGAGGCACATAATTTTTCATTTTCGGGAACATGCGTTGACATTTTTTTAATCCATATTACTATTTGTCTATTTCTAGATTCCTTGTACTATCTTTTATGTAACTGTGCTGACATTTGTTTTAATTGTGATTTTATACTTTAATGATATAATTATTTTGGTTCTTATTAGAAAAAAGTAGGTATGTACCTCTAAAATTTTTGTAGAAACGTAAACAAGTTTATAACTCTTAACTAAAAAACTCAATTGGTTTAGAAAATTTGAATTATTTAACTTTTTTGTTCAATTTATTTTAATAACTTTTGTTATTAAAATTTGATTAATTTATTAATTAATAGGTTAATTTTTGTTAATAAATTTATTATTTAATAATTTTTAATTAAACTTTAAATTCTTCAATAAGTAATAATGTTTTTTAGTTACATATTAAATTCTTTAATGTTGTTCCATTTTTAACTGATTTTATAACAGTTTAATAAATCTTTAAGCCTCCTAAACGTTTTATTTTATCAGTTTAATTTTTCGTCTAGTTTTTTAAAACATTGATTTTTATAATAGTATCTATTCACATAATTCTTATTTAAGTAGAATTTAGTAACCCAAATTAATGTTAGAATGATAATTTTTTTTAGTAAGATTAACAAATTGGCTCCTAAAATTTTCTTATGATACAACTCTTATTCAACCCATGGATAATTTTGTTTCGAGGAGGTTATTTATACAAAGAAAATTTCATATATTTTATTAACAATTATTGATATGTTTGAATTTAAATAAGGCATTTTGTGAAAATATATTAATAAAAAAATTCATGTTAAAATTTTGAAGAATTATTCAAATATTTATAAAAATTTTAGGAGTGAATTATTAACTCTTTGCATTTCTTTATTCCTACTCCAAATTTGTGGATAAACAAAGTTGGATTGAAAAGAAATTGGCTCTAAATAAAATTATTTGAATTGTCCAAAATTATCTAATAATAATATCATAATAATAATACAAATCAAAATGTATTATGTTCTAAAAGATTTAACTGATTTTAAATTTATTAAATATGTTAATTATATAAAATTTAAAAATTAAAACATTCACAAAATACAAACATTTTTATTAGGAGTACAATATTTCTCTATCTAATTTATTAAATATAGAATATATGAAAGTGATAATGTGAAAATGTTAGAAAAGTTTTGTCGTATGCTTTGTTAGCATGAGTTCTTAGTGTTCTGTTTTTTCGTTCTTCTATCATGAATCAAGAAAATCATATGCCTTCCTTGGATGACGAGGAAGAGGAAGGTTTCGTCTTTGATATTGCGGCGACGGTTCCTGATCAAGGTTTTGAATTCTGTTTGGTGGGCATGTTTCTCACATATAGCCCCCATTAACTTTGCCTCAATGAAGTCTGTTTTGGCAGACTTGTGGCACCCAATTGGAGGCATCACTATAACTGATATTGGGGCTAAGAGGTTTATATTCCGATTCTACAATCAAGTTGATATTGATCGGGCTATTGAAGGGACACCATGGTTGTTTAACAAACACCTTTTGGTGTGGAGTAAGGTTGGTCCGAATGATGATCCGCAGAGAATTTTTTTAATTTCAACCGATGTTTGGGTCATTATGAAGAACTTAAAACTAGGCTTCATGCGTGAAGAGGTTGCTAGATCATTGGGTGATTTTGTTGGGAGGTTTATTTGCAATGACACAAAGTATTTAACAGATTCGGCAGAGCTAGAAGATTATTCGATGAGTTTGGGTGTCGCTGGACATTCGCCAGCCTTTAAAAAGGAAGAAGAAGTTGATTGATGGGAAGGGAGAAGCTTTCTATGTCTATTTCTTTTATGAGAGAAATTTTGTGCTTTTTTACTTGTGTGGAATCTTTGGCCACCTTGATTCTTACTATGAAGTCAGATTGAGAAAGAAGCCGGAAGAGTTGAAATTCGAATGGGACGAATAACTTCGGGCACTACCTCGCTGAAGCCGGCGTCTACCAAGTCAGTGGCTATGCGAAAATGGAAGGTCTCCGGCTATTGCTAGGAATACGGCAGGAATGATGGATGGAGTTAATTCGAAGGAGTCGTCAACGCCGCTAATTTCCCATATTTTCCGAAATTCCCTCTTTGGTTACAATTCAAATTTGGCTGTTATGGGATATGAGTTGGGTCCCATGGAGACAGATTCAATGGGGAGGATGAGCTTGGATGGGCTTGAGGATGAAGTTGGGCCTGATATTGCTGCTGATCCAAAGAAAAGGCCTAGAAATGATAAAATAAAAAATCAGCCAGCCAATATTTCTTTAACTAAGGATTTGTTGGGTGGTAATCAAGCTGGAGGTTCTTCTTCAGCTTCTAAGACATCGGCTGATCCCGTGAAGTAGGATAGCCGAAGGCAATGAAGATCATAAGCCAGAACTATCGAGGCATTGACAACCCTCGTGCAGTTAGAGCGCTAAAAGATTTACTTACTTGCTACAAACCGGATGTTGTTTTTTTATGGAGACTCGAATGCATGCTAGTCGATTGGAGGAGATTAGAGTGCTTGTTTCATTTGATCACTATTTTTATGTTGATAGGGTGGGTTTAGGTGGGGGGCTTTGTTTGTATTGGAAGTCCCACGTGGATTTATCTTTATTGTCTTTTTCTAATAATTTTGTCGATTGCACAATAAATAATAACGGTACTTGTTGGAGGTATACGGGTTTTTATGGTTTTCCATAATCGAATAAAAGAAGAGCCTCTTGGGATCTTCTTCGTTGTTTGACTTCACGAGCATCTCTTCTGTGGCTCGTTTCGAGGGATTTTAATGATATTGTCTCCAATTGTGAGAAGTTGGGTGGGCCCCTAAGGCAAAATTTTCTATTGAACGGCTTTAAGGAAGCATTATCTGATGTGGGCCTCATGGATTTAGATACTGATGGACCATTCTTTACATGGGATGGAACTAACTTAAATGGGAAAAGGGTGCAAGAAAAGTTAGATAGGTCCATGGCAACTAATGAATGGGCCATTCTATTTCCAAGTGCTAGTGCATCTGTGTTAGTCACTCCCATTTTTGATCATTATGCCGCCCTCACCAATGTGTGTCCTTGGGAAAGAGACAGTTCGGTGAGCAGATTTTTCCTCTTTGATAACTCATGTCTTCTTGATGAAGAGCTGGGCATGTTGGTTCGAGACAGCTGGATGGGCCTTAACAATGCGGATTTTATAAGCTGGAGAGATAAATTAATTTTAGCTATTAAAGATTGGGGGAAGAGGTGCAATAGGGATTATTTGGAAAAAAGGAAGATTGTTGTCTGTCAATTAGAGATCAGTAGAGGAGTTGCAGATGGGTGGTCCAAAATAAAAAAGCTCAAAGATGACTGGAATCAGATTCTTTTGACCGAAGAAGTTAGAAGGAAGCAGCTAGCTAAGCTGTTGGGGTACAAAAATGGCGACAAAAATTCATAATTCTTCCATAAGCATATTAAAGGACATCGAGCAATGAATAGGGCGAAATCTTTGAAGTCTGAAGGAGGTCATGTTGCTACTGATTTGGAAGGTATGTCCTTTTTAGTGCAAGACCATTTTGACAAATTGTTTGAAGGTAGTTCGATTGCAAATTATAGCAGGTTAGTGGGTATCTCAGACAGAGTAGTGTCGTCGGAGGATAATTCATTTCTTCTTGAACCGTTCTGGAAAGAGGAATTTCATGAAGCCCTGTTTAGTTTGCATTCGGATAAAGCTCCAGGACCGGATGAGCTGAATCTGGCTTTTCTACAAAAGTATTGGCACATTATCAATGAAGACATCTTTAAAACAGGTTCGGCTTGGCTCCAAGAAGGTATTTTCCCTCAGGCCCTTACCATCACTAGTATTGTGCTTATCCCTAAGATTGCTGCTCCTGAATGTGTAAAGGATTATAGACCGATTGCCTTATGTAATGTGATCTATAAAATTGTGTCTAAAGTCCTCACGAACAGATTAAAAAGGGTTCTTCCACATATTATATCTCTAAATCAGTTTGATTTTGTTCCAAACCGGCTGATTACGGACAATGTTTGTGTGACCTTTGAAACTATTCATAATTTGAAAAACAGAAGTTCTGACAGACTGGGGTACTGTGCACTGAAGATTGACATTAGTAAAGCCTATGACAGGGTTGATTAGGGTTATTTGAATGCTATGTTGATTGCTAAGGGTTTTCTTGCTACTTGGGTTCACTGGATGTCTATGTGTTACTCGAATGTTAGCTATATGATTAATCTGAATGGTTCTCTAGTCGGTCCTATTGTGCCAGGTAGTTGATTACGTCAAGGGGATCCAATATCACCGTATCTCTTTCTTATTTGTGTTGAGGGGCTTTCTACCCTGTTCAAAGAAGCCAAAAATAGCAGAATCTTACATGGGTGTAGTGTTGGAAGGGCCTGCCCGCGAGTATCCAATTTGCACTTTGCTGACGATTCACTATTCTTTTTTGAAGCTAATGCGGCAGAAGCTTCAGTTGTTAAAAATATATTGAAGGAATATGAGTTGGATTCGGGTCAGTCAGTAAACTTCCAAAAGTCTGGCATTATGTTTAGCCCGTGTGTACAAAGGGAGGTAAGAGTAGCAATTTCTAATATTCTTGATGTCGCTAAACCGCTTGGTGGCGGCTCTTATCTGAGTCTTCCTTCGATCATTGGAAGGAATAAAAATCAGATCTTCAGTTTTATAAAAGACGAGCTTTGGAAACGTATAAATATTTGGAACAACAGATTTCTCTCGAGAGCAGGGCGGGAGGTCTTGATTAAATCAGTAGCCCAAGCCATCCCTTCTTACTGTATGTCTATTTTTCTACTCCCTCGCTCTCTTTGTGGCGAGTTGCAAATCATTATGAATAGATATTAGTGGAACGATAAGAAGGAGTCGGGTGTAACTGGCTTTCATGGGATAGGATGACGGCTTCCAAGGTGGAAGGAGGTATGGGCTTCAGGGACCTCTACCACTTTAAAATTGCTATGTTTAGCAAGCAGGGATGGAAGTTGCTCATGCAAACTGATACTTTGTTCTATCGTATCTTTAAAGCTAAATATTTCCGGATGGGGGACTTTTTGAAAGCTTCAAGGGGTTCTAACCCAAGCTTTGTATGGACTAGTATCTTTGCTATGATTGACTTGCTGAAAAAGGACGTTCGGTGGAAGGTGGGTAATGGTCGGAACATATTTGCTAGGATAGATTCTTGGATTCCGAAACAAGGGTCATTTATCGTAGATGATGGCCATCTTTTTATTAATGGTGCTTTAAGGGTATCAAATCTGATTATGGAGAATGGTCACAGGTGGAATGTTGAATGGCTTATGGAGAACTTCTCTGCTCATGAAGTAAGTTCCATTTTGTCAATTCCCCTCAGTATTTTTAATGTTAATGATTGCTTGATGTGGCATTATGATAGAAAAGGAATCTATAAGGTTAAGTCAGGCTACCATATTAGTAGGAGTGCTCAGAGATAGGCTGTGGTACATAGTGATGTATGGAAATATATTTGGGGTCTGAATATACCTCCGAAGGTACGTGATTTTATGTGGCGTGCTATGAAAAATGTGCTACCGACCAAGCAGTGTCTTATTAGTAGAGGAGTGGATGTTGATGACATCTGTCCACTTTGCTTTTCAACTAAAGATGTGGATCATGCGCTACTTCATTGTGTCAAAGCTGGGAGTTGCTGGAACTTACTGAATGTCTTTTCTTTCACTTATGGTGATTCTTTTGCTAATAACTTTCTGCAAATTTGGTCTAATATGGGTGGGGAGTTTGCGGAATTATTTTCTATGGTTGCTTAGCACATTTGGAATGCTAGGAATGATTTCCTATGGTCTTCAAAAAGAATATCCAACAATCAGCTTGTCTATAATGCTGTTTCACATTTAATGGAGTGAAGATCATTGGAGAATTTGAGAAAAGTGCAGAATCTTGCTGTTCCTGTTGTTCATGCTGTTGCTATTGGTTCCAGCAGTGTGCAATCTTTTCTGTCTAATATAAGGTGGAGCTTGTTCATCGATGGTGCGTTATTCCAGCAAGAAGGCTTCTATAGGTTTGGAGGGGTTGTCGAGTCTACTGAACAGGTCTGGATTGGTGCAGTTTCAGGGTTTGATGATGGTATTTGCGAGCCTACCGTGGTGGAGGCATTGACTTGCAGGTCGGGGATTATGTATGCTTCACAGTTTTTAAGCGAAAGTGGAGTTGTTTACTCCGACTGTCAGCATCTTGTGACTGCAGTACACTCAAATTGTTGGGATAATTCAGTTTTTGGGTTAATTGTCCAAGATTGAAGAAGGTTACTTGAGGTTCGGTCCGATATTTAGGTGCGAGGGATTAGGAGAAACTTAAATAGAGCGGCTCATGATTTAGCACAAGCCTCAATCCGTTTTTCCCGTTATGTTATATGGGAAACGATCCTGAATGTTATTTCCTCATTATATGATCGTTAATGAAGTGGTTTTTATGCCTTTCAAAAAAAATGTGAAAATGTTAGAGAATTATGTGAAGATACCTTAAAGCATATTAATAATGAAAAACTAATATCTTAATTATTAATTCGACACTAATTTAATCAAAACTCTTACAAAAATATTGTAAATTATTGCATAACTGATATTGAAAACGTTTACATATTTAGTATATAATATCTTTAAATTAAAATTTTAATTAATTGTAGTTAACAAAAAATGAAAAATAGGCTTATTTATGGACTTACTTTTGTTTAGAATAAATGATGTTTAATATCAGTGGTACTTTAGGATAAATATCAATTTAACAAACTATGCAATTTGAAAAATAAAGTAGTAACAAAGTAGAGAAACTATGATACAAATTTTTTGTGGATTAATCTTGTTAATATCAACAAGAGAAAGAGAGCGAAAACTTTTTCTTAAAAAAGTAAATGAATAATTGATTAATCAATGAGGCAAAAGGCTTACAAACACAATCCTTGTTTTTGACTTCCAATATCAGGCTTAGAGCCATAATAATTCTTTACCATTTTCACACTTGCAATAACCAAATCATGCTCTTTCCAATAATCCACTTACACAAAATAGAAATATGATCTTGTGAAACCAATTAAGGAATTAAGAACTGAGCTTGTTTTTGTGGTTTTTTAAAGAAAAGTTCACTTCTGCTCTCTCACTATAGTTTTGTGATGCCTTGCATGTGGCCTTAGGAGCTTCCACTAATCATCTTTTATTTGTCCAGGTTAAGCTCGAGTTGAGGACCTTAAGAAGTTGCTTTCATTAGTTCCCTTAGATTTATGCCCATTAGAAGGTTGGTAATTCGTTAGTACATTTTTTCCTTTCCCAAATAGCTTCTCATATTCTTTTCTGCTTGATTCTCATACGGGCATGTCTAGATTATATATGAATGAAGAATCATCTTTTTCAATGAACTAAGTTCATTATGGTACTTCAATACTTGAGTGATCTTCTTCTACCCAAGGTCAGACTCTTGCTAGAAAGACTATTCCACTCTAATACCAGGATTTCAATAAGTTTTAGTAATTGCCACTTTAGTACCAATATTAGTTAAGACCTTTCTCTATTGTTAAGGATGAGATAATATTCATTTACACCATTAATAAGAACTTTAAATAATTGCTCTTTGGATGTCATTTTATTATGGAATCTTTTATTATTCTTTTCTCCCCAGGTATAATAAACTAGCTTTTTAAATTCTTGATTGAATAGGGTTTGCTATGATCTTAGTTCCTCATGTTCATGGATGATCCAATCGAGAATGCCTTCCTAGTTAAGGGTTGGATAAGAGATATGAAACCGAGTTTGAAATCTATTCTATATAAGTGTTTAGAATTGAAAATTGGCATTGAAAGAATACATGCTTAATTGATTACAATATAATTGAGCAAAGTAGGCACTTGTCATCCAAATTTTGTCTAATAAGTTTGTCATCAGTTTGTAACTTCTCTAGGATAGCAATCTATAGGATGAAGTATATCTTTGGTATTGCCTGAGGAAATCAAACTAGGTTGTGACAAGGAATAAAGAGATTTCTTATTATGACCCCAACTGTGGACTGTGACCGGCGCTAAAGGAGCAATAAAATCAACGTTGCAATTTTTGGTGAGTTTTGCGAACTCAGTAGAGTAACCATCCTCGATAGATCACTCTTTTCATACAACACACAATAAATCATGCCATTCCAATCAACTTGATTTTTGTCAAGTAATAACACGTAACATTGGATCACACTTGTCATATTTCAAAAACAAAATGCAAACATTTCATCATTTCAATACAATTTTTGCAGAACATACACGTTGACAATTTATCACATATTTCATTCACAAAGTTCTTAAAACATTGCAATCATTCAATTAATTTAGATCATATGTGTATGCAATGTTATGAGACTCGATTTCATTTATTTCATTGTTATGACTGTGTGTCTTTTTCACTATCCCGTATCCATTATAGATACTAGGTTTTTTCATACTGTCCCTTATTTGTTGGGGATATAAGGCTCTTTATACACATAGAGCCTTAGGCTCTAATCACAAATGTCTAAGCTTTGAGCTCTTTTTCATTGGCGACATCAGTCACAATTGCCTTTATATTTCATGCATTGGAATGAAATGCATTTCTCAATTTCAAACATCACATTTGATCAATTACATTTGAATTCATGCTTTTATTCACAATAATCATCAAACTAGGTCTGGCATGAACATTCAAGTTGAGAACCATGAAGTCAATCTCATTCACATACAAGTAGCACTTCCAATGTTTAATCATGCATCGAAACTCCTCGAACATTTCATGTCCATAATTTAGTACACAATTCAGTACATATTCATCAATATCAAATTCATTTCAGTAATAAACAAAACAAGTCAAGGTGAGACCATCTTAGGTTACTCACAAATCACTCCAAAAAGCTATTTCCTTGAAGTACTGACAATGTCTAGATGATGACACTCTAAATGCTCCTCTATATTATGCAAAACACATTTACACATCACAATTTTACACAATTGTATAAGTATTCATTTATGCACATCTATGTATATGAAATATGTACAATGCATGTTCAATGACAATCCGGGGTATTTTCCGTCTTTCACATCATATGCTCATTCATATTTCAAAACACACATAACGTAATCTATACTTAGGGTTTGCACCTTAATAAAACAATTGGAATCTAATATCATAACCCCACTGATCATTTCAGAGTTTTCTGAAAACACAATTTCGGATCAACCTTTCATGATTATTCAGACTAGGTAAATGGAGTAATTTGGCAACAATTACTTCTAGAAAAATGTTTTCCATTGTCTTAAGTTTCTAATGACTCCAAGATCATACAATTTTTGTTCATAATTCTATGAGTTATTCTCAAAATACTGTAGACTGAATACATTTGAAAATTTGGCTAATGTAGGATCATGCTTTCAATTTGTACAACTCATATCTCTCAATTCAACTATTCAAAAATTACAAAATTTATACCAATTGAAATATAAGAGAATAAGCTACAACTTTTGTGAAGACACATTTATCTAATTCGACCTACATCAATACAGTTTATTCGATAACAACAGGACATGATTTTTGTCTCGGGTATTGTTATAGCCTAAATTAAGACTCAATTTCAAGCCCAATTCTTAAAGACAGAATTAAAATTCGACTTCTTCAAGGATGTTTTAGACATGTCTCTAGTTTAATCTGAATTAAGATTCAACTCATTTGGAAATCTACATATCAAAATATAATCAAAATACAGAAGCATGTTCAATGAAAATATTCCAGTTCATAATATTCCAGCAGACTCCCTCACTTTCATCTAATCAACATTTTTCAAATCAATTCAGATGGCTCTACATTTTTATTGAGAGGAACAAAAACGTCTTAGGAATATATTGGTTCAATTTTCAAGTCATTTAGAGGTCGGGAGACAAATTTATAGTCAAACGAATACAAGCTGTGCAGTTTGAGAAGCACTGTTGGCCATGTAACCATAATGCACAACCATGCACTCCAATTCCAGAAACTGCAAATTCTCTTCCTTCTTCTTCCTGTCTTCCACTTACCCCATCATCCCTAATTTATACTCTCCCATTTACCTTTTTATTTCAACTCCTATTTCAATTTAACTTACTCTAAACCAGCTCATAACTCAAGATTAATTCAAACATTTAAAAACTGATGCATACACATATTTCACCATTTTCAACTTTCTCTCACTACTGTAATTTTGTTTTCAACTTTACACATTATCTGCATTTTTTCATCTTGAACCATAATCCAAAACACAAAACCTAATTCCAGTTTTCAGTACTTGTCTAAATCTCTTTCAGCTTCTCACTACCCTAAATACATTTTCTGTCCAAATTTGACTTCACTAAATTGTCATTTATTCATCACTATCACCAAATTGCTGCTTATCCAACTCTTTCAAACATTCATTTTCAATCATTACCCATCATCAAAAATTACAGTACTCAATAAATCTGAAAACATAACTTACCTGATTTCAGAAAAATTCCCAGTAGTAAGAGAATAACAGGTTTCGGTGGATGCAAAAGTAAAATCTAATTTCAGTGGAAATAAAACCAAGGGAACAAAACAGTGTCTAGACTGCCAACTACACAACCAGAGGCATGCAATGATTCGGTGATGGATAAGAGAGCTTTTGGTGTTGGTAATTTTCGGTGAAGAACATCGAAAGAACTGCAAACAAAATCCTCAACAGAGCATGTGACTACATGTGCTCATTGCATGTGGGCCATTTATCAAACATAAAAGGTTGCCACATGTTACTCTTCCTTTTGTCTCTTTTTTTCTTTTTTTTAAATCCCAAAATTTTGAAAATTTCTAAAATTCACCAAAATTTTTGAAATAATATTAATAGTCTCCAAATCAATTTTCAACATATAAAAACTACAATTCGAATTTTAATCGCATTTATAACTCAATTATACCTGGAAAAAGTCAATGAATACATGTACAATTATTTCATGAATATCAATACAATTTGCATATTTAAATATGCCATATGATCCATGAAATGCACTTATAATTTCTCAGTATACACTATTCTGAGGTCTTCGCCCCTAACATGGGATATTGGGACATTACATGGTAACTATTGTTATAAGCAAATTCAATTAGTGGCAAATGTAAATCCCAATGACCACAAAAATCAATAACACACATCCTAAGCATATCCTTTAAAGTCTAAATAGATCTCTCATACTAGCCATATGTCTGAGAATGAAAAGCTGTGATGAAGTCCGATCTTGTACCTAAAGCTTTATGTAACTCTCACCAGAAAACTGATGTAAAGTTGGAATCTCTATCAAAGACCATAGATTATGGTACCCAATTCAAATATACAATTTTATTGATATATAGCATAGCCAACTTGTTAGTTGAATAAATCTTCTTGATAGGTAAGAATTGTGCAAACTTTGTTTGTTTATGCACAATTACCTATATAGCATTATATCTAGTATTAGTATGGGGAAATCCAGTCATAAAATTCATAGTAATCATTTCCCATTTTCACTCAGGAATGGAGAGTTGTTGTAATAATATAGAACGTGTTTGGTGCTAAAGCTTTACTTGCTGACATATTAAACACCTAGACACAAATTCCACAATATCCTTTTTCATTCCACTTTACCAATATGAACCTTTGAGATCAAGATACATCTTGGTGGAGACTGGATGAATGCTATAAGCCGCAAATTATACCTCCCCTATAATTTCCTTTCTTAGGTCATTAGCATCTGGTACACATACTCTAGTACCTATCCTCATAATACCATCACCATCCACAATAAAATCCTTAGCTCAATCCTCTTGAATCTTTTCAATTATCTTATATAACTGAGGGTCTTTGGAATGAGCAGCCTTAACTCTCTCTAAAAACATTGATCTAACCTTGAATTATGATTAAAAAAATCCTAATCTTGATATCTTCCATTGTAATCCTTGGTCAACTAACTCGTGCAACTCTTTAATTTCATGTGAGAAAGTGTACCAGATGATTTTCTGCTTAGAACATCAGCTATTGTATTAGCTTTACCTGGGTGATACAAAATGGAACAATCATAATCTTTCAAAAGCTCCATCCATCTTCGTTGCCTCAGGCTTAGATCCCTTTTCTAAAAGTGTATTTCAAACTTTTATGATCAGTATAGATCTCATAAGTTGCACCATACAGATAATGTCTCCAAATCTTAAGTACAAACACCAAAGCTGCCATTTCCAAGTCATGAATAGGATGGTTTTTCTTATGCTTCTTTAGGTTTCGGGAAGTATAAGCCACTACTCGTCTATGATGTATAAGCACATAACCTAAACCAACCCTGGAGGCATCACAATACATTGTAAATCCATCCCCATAAAGTAAGGTAAAAATTGGAGTTGATGTTAACCTATCCTTGAGATACTAGAAACTATCCTCATACGCCTCTAGTCAAACAAATTTAGCATTTTTCTGAGTTAACTTAGTCAAAGGTGTAGCTATTTGAGAGAAATATTGGACAAATCTCCGATAATAGCTTGCTAAGCCTAAGAAATTTGAACCTCAGTAATAGTAGTAGGTCTTGGCCATTCTATGATAGCTTTAATCATCTTAGGATCCATTTGGATGTCATCTTTATATACCACATGTCCAAAGAAGATTACATGATCCAACCAAAATTCACACTTATAAAATTTAGTATACAACTGATGCTCCCTTAAATTTTACAAAATCATTCTCAGATGTACCACATGTTATTCTTCACTCTTAGAATATACCAAGATTTCATAAATGAATACAATGACATTCCTATCCAGAAAAGGTCTAAACACCCTATTCATCAAATCCATAAAGGTTGCAGGAGCATTAGTAAACCCAAAAGACATCACCAAAAATTCATAATGACCATATCCAGTATGAAAAGTAGTTTTTGGAACATCTTCTCCTTTGATCCTCAATTGAAAATAACCAAACTTCAAATCAATTAGAGAAACATCTGGCCCTTTGAAGTTGGTCAAACAAACTATCAATTCTTGGAAGTGGATACTTCTTCGTCACTTTATTCAATTCTATGTAATCAATATAGAGTCAGAGGCTACTATCCTTTTCTTTACAAATAATATTCGTAGGGTACATGCACCCTAGATCATCAAAAATGGTAATCAGAAAATGAAGGTATGAGTGTTGAAAATTGGGAGTGAATAGTAACCTATAGGGAAAAGAGTTTAAGAGAGAAATGAACTTAATCTTTCTTAAACTCAACTTATACTTTTATAAGCTTTTCTCTTATAGGTCCATTATAAGTAATTTAACAAAAATTTGGATCATTACATTCTAGTTCTCAAAGTATCCCTAAATGATTTATTCGCGAACGTCTTTGACTCTTTTCATTATTCTTAGTCCAATATACGCCATTACCTATGGAAGAGCACCATATTAACTTCTAGACTAGTCCCATTTACCTGATTCTCATTACATAATCAATGTTTAATAGATTATCTAACACCACTTGTTTTATATAAGAGTAGTTCCTAGATGTACACTAGTGTTAAATGGTGCAATCTAAAAAGAGAAATTGTGGAACAATTTAGGGACAAAGTAATGTTTGAAGAAGAATAGAAACTAAAAAGAGATACTAACTAGATATAGGAAGGAGTGGTAGCTCTTTTAAGAAATGAAACTAGTGTGATCTTGAGAGATTCTAAAGGGCCTAGGGGTAGTAAGGAGTATTGGAGGTGAAGTGAAGATGTACAAAAGAAGCTGAAGATAAAAAAGGTTGCCTATAAAACTTTATTAGATGGCAACATGGATAAAAAGAAGGTAGTTAATAGAGAGAATTATAAGCTAGCCAAGAAAGAGACAAAGAAGATAGTCTCATAAGCAAAAAGTAATTCCTTTGAGAATGTGTATCAATGATCGGAAACTAAGGATGGAAAAATTAATATATTTAAGCTGGCGAGAGCTAGGGAACAGAAATCGAGGGACTTAGATCAAGTTTTTTGTATAAAGGATGAAGTAAGATTGGTCCTCATGGATAAAATGACATCAAGAGGAGATGGAAAGCTACTTCTATAGGCGTTTTAGTGAAGGCAAATATAACAACACTTTCTTGGGTGATATTTGCAATTATAATTTTGTTATATAAAGGATGAAGTAAGACTGGTACTTATAGATAAAAATGACATCAGGAGGAGATGGAAAGCTACTTCTATAGCCTCTTTAGTGAAGGTAGATATAATAACACTTTTTTGGGTGATATTAGCACTTTTGAGCAATACCATAACTTAATTTTATTTTATGTATTATGAGAGAAGAAATTAGGGGAGCCTTAAGGAAGATGAAGAGTGGCAGGGTAGTAAGACTTTATGAGTTACCCATAGAGTTATAGAAGAGCCTAGAAGAAGAGGACATTACTTAGTTAGCCAAGCCTTTTAATGGGATCCTCAACCAAAATGCCAGATGAGTGAAGATTTAGAATATGAATTCCTCTCTACAAGAGAAAATGGGACATCCAAAGCTGAACAAATATAGAGGTATTAAACTACTCAATCACACCATGAAGTTATGGGAGAGGGTGATTAAGAAGAGAGTTGGGAAGGGTATACCTAGTTCGGAGAAACTATAATATCCTGTATCCTAAATTGTTGAGGGTTAGAAGGTTTAGAAGATTAAGCTTATGCATATTGCATTAAATAAAATAAGTTATATCACTAGATGATTAATTTGGTGCATTAGGATACGAAATTTGTTATTGTATGTATATGCATGAGATTAGTATACACATACATAGATTATTATTAATAAATATGAGAAATAACTGAAAAATGTTTTATATGCACTTAATTAACATATTCTAGCATGCTTGGATATGAATTTGATGAATTAAAATTAAATTAGAAATTAATGGATTTAAGTTAGTGATTTGGAGTTAATTGTTAAAAATTAGAAGTTTGAGGAGTCAATGTATAAATTAACTTATTAGAATTCCTAGTAAGATTGGAGACAAGTGGCACTTTATATTTGTGAAAAGTGGCACTTTATATTTGTGACAAGTGGCCTTTTAAATTTGTGACAAATGGCACTTTAGACTTGTGACATGTGGAGCTTTAGAATGGTGACGTGTAGCTTTACAAATGGTGATAAATGTAGCCCTACAATTGGTGACATGTGTAGCCTTACAAGTAGTGACATATGGAGGCTTAAATAAGTGATATTTGTAGCTTAAGGTTAGTACTAATAGAAGATTAATACATGGACCAATAGCATGGTGACACATAGACCAATGAAATGGTGACACATGGATTAGTTTGACTTTCTTTGAACTTTCTAGAGAAAATAGACGTAAAAGGCAACATAAAGGAGAGTGAGAGTCTGTCATGAGGTTAAAAGAGGGAGGAAAAACAAAAAAAAAAGAGAGAGAGAGAAGGGAAGGAAAAAGGGGAATAGAAGATGAGAAGGAAAGAAGTCACCAAGGTAAGTTGAAATCCTGGTTTCAATTTCATATTCCCCTTTTTGATCTATTTTACATACCTTTAGAGCATGAATTTGTAGAAACTCAAAGAACAAAAGTTATAGATGTAGGTCTTACTTGACCTCTATGAAAGGGGCTTGATAAAATAGTCATTATAGCTTGAGTTATGCTTGTTTCCCTCATATTGCCTGTGTCAGACCCCTATGTAGGAACCTTGTATTATTTTCTTATTTTTGAGGGATTTGGAGCTCGAATTAGTCAAAGTATAAAATATGAAAAATGATTATTGATGTTGTATTAATGCTTTTGTGAGACGGTTTGGCTAGAAGATGTCTTGATAATGATTTATTGTTGTTTAAGCATTGGTTGACAGCCTGTTTCTTACCAGAAATAGGACAAAATTTAGAAGGGGTTGTACTCCAAGGGGAGATTTTGTTCATGTAATTTTTAGATATATTAAGAATAATGAACTCTAGTTTTAAGGGGTATAAGAATCATAGTATTTGGATTTTTGTAGAGAGAGTTATGATTAAAAGAAGGCAACTTGTTCATAAAGGAACATTAAGAAGAAAAGGATATAATCATTGCACCTAAGGATTGCATACATATTCTCTCTTATCATTATCAATGACCATTGTTCATATGCCTGTCTAATAGGCTTTCAAAGTGATTGTCAATACCCAGATATTGTCAAGACGTTGAGGCAATAGCTCATTAGAGTGTTCTGTGAGTTAGCCTAGATGTTTCTCATTATGTTTGATTTATTTTTGGTTAAATGTCAGTTATTGAATTGTTGCTTATATGATTGTTACATTTCCGGACATTGTTCCAAGGAGTTTGATATTTGGGACTATCTATGCAAGGACTTTGATTTTATTGTTAATTATTGACTACGTGAATAATTATGAAATGCTTATTTCAATTGAATTGATTATGAATTTTGGACAATTAGTTACTGATAGAAGAAAATGATATATAAGATGATTCATATTATTACATTCATGATGAAATAATGGGATTTGTGATCAAAATGACCAACACACAGACATTCTGGGTGAAAAACTCGTAATCAAGGCCTAAAGCTTGTAATAAGAACTCATGGCTTAATGCTCGTAATGTGATCAGGGCTATAATGCTCGTTAAGCTAGCCAGTAGAAATTTGTTTGAAATCTGAGGCGTGAATTGGCATATTTGATCACAATATAAAGAAATAAGAATGAAAGCATATTTTTATTTTCATATACATGTTTGATTAAATCGAATTGTGATTTTGAAATACAATTTAATATTTTTAAATGTGATATAATTTTCTTGAGTTCCGCCTAAGTTAATGTGTGTTATTGAAATGTAACTTGATATTATTGGTTATGTGGTACGTGGATTTGAACAGTCCTATGTGATATAGTTTGCTGAGTGGATGATGATTCACTCATTAAGTTCACAAAAGTCATCAAAATAGCAACGTTGTTTTTTTAGGTTCAGGATAGGTTTATAGTGTAACACCCCAGTACCCTAGGGTACGCACCG
>JANQBM010000008.1:27729268-27744012 GCA_025594535.1 Erythroxylum domingense
AGAATTTGGTTTTAAAAATCTTGTGATTTACAATTAATGGTTTTATTATTTAAATGTATGTGATGCCATGTGGAGTACGGTAGTGAACGCCCGTAGCACTCCCTTATCTTAGGATATGTGTCGGAATGACCTGCAGGTATCCCGGTGCATACCCTAGGGTATGGGGTGTTACAAGTTACTAAAGGATGAACAAGGAGAATATAGACAAGAGTTTATGATTAAAAGGCATAGTGAGTTTTAAGCTGACTCTGGCTATAAATTTAGTAAATGCTAGAATAGATAATCATGATCACAATCGAGATCAAGGCAGATAGGGTTTATACCTAGAGATGGTTCTATTCATTCTGGTGGTGGTAAAGGTTAGGCATCTGGAGGACAGACTTATGGTAAACAAACACAACAAATTCGTAGTTGTGAATACTGTGGAAAAGGACATGGTGGAGTATGTTGAAAGGTAATGGGAGCTTGTTTGCGCTGTGGCTCTTTAGAGCATCAGATTAAAGACTATCCATTAACTTTAGGAGCACAGTCTAGAGTGAGAGGAGGATTAGTGACGGAGAAGACTGTCCAATAGAGCAGAGCCAGTGGAGCAGAATAGAGAGGCAGAGGTAAGGGTAAAACTAATTCAGTAGGTGGTGTTGGGACTAAGATACAAAGTAACCAACCATAATCCTAGGCTAGGATCTTTGCTATTACGAGACAGGAGGTACAGAATTCCCCATATGTGGTTACAGGTGTGTTACATGTCTTTAATTTTGAGGCATTTGTATTGTTAGATCCTAAATTTACACATTCATTTATTACTCCACATCTGACATTTAAATTGCATTGTGATAGAGAGATGTTGAGTTTTGGCTTAGAGGTAAGTTGTTGGACTTAAAATTTTTTTCATTTATTATCGATTTGTTTTTAATTATTTAATTACGATTTGTTTGTTTATTTATTTATCTTAGAATTGGGTCATTAAATTTAGTAAGCATGAATAAAGAGTAGAATTAGATGGAAATATTAGAATTAAGTTAGAATTAATATGGGAATGTTAGAATTGAGTTAGCTTAAGAAGTTAGTAGATAAAGACAAAAGAAGGGGTAAATGGATATTGTATTAAATGATGAGGGCAGAATTGGGAGACTAAGGATAAAAGTTGTCTTAAAATTTAGAAGAATAGAAGAGAGAGTCGTAGAAAAGAAGAGAAAAGATAGAAGTTAGAGAAGAAGAAGAAGAAAACGTGAGAGAAGAGAAATCAAGCTTGTTAAGGTAAGTTAATCATCTTTTCTTCTTGCTTTATTAAAGAAACGAGTTGTGTTGAGAATGAAAGGACTAGGGAGAGAGTGGGTGTTGTGTTGGAAGAAGAGGAAGAAGGAACTCATTTGATTCCTATGGTTTCTAAACTTGGTCTTGGGTTTTTTAACCTAGATGGACTATGGGTAGGTTAGGTTTAAGCTTAATTTGTGTTTATTGCATTATTTTTATGATTATTAAAGTTTATAAATTTTATTAGAATGTTGTTTTGAATGAAACCTTGGTTGTTTTAGTAAACCAAGAGAATCCTACCCAAAAGCAAGAGGAAAGACAACCTTGAGTGGATTTTTACAAAGGATTTAAGTGGGTAATGTATTCATAGTTATTGTGTAATTGGGCGAATTCTTGCCTATGTGTGTGTATGTTGATTTGCTTGCATTTTATTTGCCTGAAATTGAAATTTTTATGAATGTTTGAAAATGAATGATGAATTATGATTATGTTATGCCTTGAAAAAGGTTATGATATTTGTATAAAAGGAAAGAAAAAAAAGTAAAAGAACCATGAGATTATGGATTTGTGATTGACTATATTGAGCATAAAAATTTATTTGTGAACGGGCAAGAGAGGAACTGATTTCATAGTCACGTGCACGTTGACCTATAGCCTTCTCCTGGCTGCCCACTTGAGGCCACGAGATCTTGGGAAATCGGACTCGTTTTGTTTATGGTGAAAACTTCAGTTTCTCCATTTCGTTCCACGAAACTCTTGAACCATTTGTTTGTGCATTGCATCTTTGAATTGTCAAGTATGATTCATTTAAATGTTGTGTTTAATGGCTAAAATCTATGTATTGTGTTATGATTTTTGGAATAAATTGATTAACGCTTGAACCGCTAACTATACATATGCATATGCTTGAATTGTTGTCGATTGCCGATCACTATAAATGCATTAGCCACTGAGCCATGTAGCTCAACCCTTCCTTTTCTCAGAATGAGACGGTTAGAAATCCTTGCAAGGCATCGGAACCTTCAAGATAGTTAGAGACTTTTGTACTAAGTTAGTGAACATTTTGGATAACAGTATAGGCATAGTAAACATGAGCATCCTTGGCATTTTGTTTTAAGTTAGTGATGTGTATGTTGATATGTAGTAAAGCTTGTTCAAATATTTACTTTGCTTAGTAATGAGAATGAGAATTTGAGAAATTGCTTTTGTGTATGATGAAGTTATTTTTACTGGTTGAGTATGATGGTTATGGAAGTGGAATAGGTATGTGCATATTCTTCTTCGTTGAGATTGCAAAAATTGTTGTTTGTTTTAGAATAGCATGTTATAGATTGGAAATGTTGTATGGGATTAATCATTTGAGGTGGGATTCAAGAATTTAACAAAAGTACTTAGTAGTTGAAGTGATATGAAGAGATATGGCATTTTGCAAGTTTTCTTAGGTGTAAAAATTGTGTTTTGAATTTAAGGGAGAAACTATATTGATTTAGGTAAAATTAGCTAAAGTTGTCTTCTTAAAAGTGTTAGATCTTTTTCTTAGCTTTCCAACGATATAAAGTATGGAATTTTTGGACTTTGTACGCAAAAGATATGGCCTTCGTATGAAGTGTAGGTACCAGATAAAGCGTCAAATGAAGCATAGGTACTAGGCAAAGCATCAGTCGAAGCGTCAGACGAAGCACCAAACGAAGCATAGGTACCAGACGAAGCGTCAGACAAAGCATAGGTACCGGACAAAGCATTGGATGAAGCGTCAAACGAAGCACCAGACGAAGCGTCAGACGAAGTATAGGTACCAGACGAAACATCAGATGAAGCGTCAGAAAAAGCACCAGATGAATCATCAGACAAAGCATTAGATGAAACATTAGACGAAACGTCAGAAGAAGCACTAGACGAAGCATCAAACGAAGCATCATACGCAGCGCCAGACGAAGTATGGGCACCGGATGAAGCACCAAACGAAACAATTTTAACTCTCTATATGGAAAAATCTTTCTTTATGGTCTTTATAAAAGTTGTAGATATCAAAGTCCTCTTCAAAACTGTCTCAAAACGACCAAAATTTGATATCTCTAGTTAAAGTTATGCTAATTGTCCCAAGATAGGTGCAATATGATCGAGGACATAATCAGGTTTGACTCTTTTGGCCATGACTTCATCACCCGATCTCCAAATGAGATGATTTTTGAACTAATAGATTCTTGAAATATTTCTCTACCTTTATATAAAATTTTGGTATCTATTGGGGTTGATTCAAAAAATATTGATGGAGAGAAAGTGAGGGAAATCACCGAAAGTGTATGGATTGATTGTTTTACAGAACATACTTCGGTATTTTAATCATATCTTGACCTATAGAGCTTCGAATGAGATGATTATTATTTCAAAATAAGCTAAAGACATGGAGCTATAATTGTTCTGTAGAAATCAATTTGTGATTCCACTTTCTAGGCTAGTTTTTCCTAGAGAGATCCCATGGAAATAACTTTATAGGATAATACATTCATATCTTTTGATATTTTGGGTAGTTGGGCTCCGAAAATGAGGTCCAACATCTTGTGGTATCAAAGCTTAGGTTTTTCCTAGGCTTAAAATGCATAGTGGTATGAATTCTTATACTGTGTGATAAATTGTTTGCATTGTAAATTGATTGATTGCATTAAGTGATATACATATTATACATATATGTAAAAAATAGGATTAAAACGAAATCTAAGCTAAAAATTAATGGTTTAATTGAAGTAGTAAGATGCCACCTCGTAAAATGACACGAGGAGTTTTGCAATGATCAATTACACCTGAATCTCTGCCAAGAGAGGAGAGTATTGATAAGTTTGTAGCCCCAGGAAATGGTGAGGCTTTTGTAGGGCAAGGTAGTGAGCCCATTCAATCACAGACGAGGCAGTCTCCTCGTCTACAGGAGCAAGTGCCTTCGCTATTAGATTCGAGAATATTTCAGGCATTTGCTGCCATAGGCTAGATGCCACAAACTTCTGCTCCGGCCCCAACTAAGAAGGGGAAGCATTTTGACAAGCTGAGGAAGTATGGAGCGGTGGATTTCTGAGACTTGGTTGAGAAAGACCAAGAGGATACTGGATCAGATGGATTGTAAAGATGATGAGAACTACTAGAAGCTCAATCATGTCACTATCAAGAATAGATATTCGCTTCCACAAATAGATGATTTGTTTGACCAATTGCAAGGGGCAAGGGTCTATTCTAAGATAGATTTGAGATCAGGTTATAACCAGTTGAGGATAAAGGAGTCTGATGTGTCAAAGACTACTTTTAGAACACAGTATGGGCACTTTGAGTTCTTAGTTATACCCTTTGGATTAACGAATGCCCCTACAGCCTTTATGGACTTAATGAATAGAGTCTTCAAGCCTTTCTTAGACCGATTTTTCATAGTCTTCATTGATGATATATTGGTTTATTCCAAGAGTAAAAAAGAGTATGAGGAACATTTGATGATTGCCTTGAAGACATTAAGGAAGGAAGAGTTATATGTCAAATTTGACAAATGTGAATTTTGGCTAAAGAAAGTGGCATTTCTTGGACATGTTATTTTATAGCGAGGAGTACATATGGATCCGAGGAAGATAGAAACGGTTGTGAAATAGGAAGCACCTAAAAATGTGGATGAAGTGAGAAGTTTCTTGGGCTTAGCTGGGTATTACAGAAGGTTTGTGGAGGGCTTTTCTATGATAGCAGCTCCACTTTCCAAATTGATAAGGAAGAATCAAAAGTTTGTGTGGACAGAGGAGTGCCAGAATAGTTTTGAGGAATTGAAGAATAGGCTCACAACTACACCAATTTTGACCTTACCTTCTATTAGTGATGGATATAATAGTGTATAGCGATGCCTCGAAGAAGGGATTAGGGTATGTGTTAATGCAAGGAGATAAAGTAACTGCCTATGCTTCTAGGCAATTGAAACCTTATGAGATGAATTATCCTACACATGACTTGGAGTTAGCTATTATAATCTTTGTGTTGAAAATATGGAGACACTGTTTATATGGAGTCACCACCAGGGTGTTTATAGACCACAAGAGTCTTAAGTATCGGATGAGACAGAGAAGACGGTTAGAGCTACTAAAGGATTATGACTTGATGATAGAATATCATCCTGGGAAAGCTAATGTAGTAGCTGATGCACTAAGTAGAAAATCAACTATGGCACATATGGATATAGTGTATCTTCCTTTGTTAAAGGAATTATCCAAACTCAGTGTGACATTGAGACAAGCTGAATTTGGTTGTGTATTAGCAAATTTTATAGTAAGGCCAGAGTTAAATGAGAAGATTAAGGAATTGCATAAGCAAGATGAGTATTTAGGCAAGCTTAGAGAAGAGATTAAAAATGGTAAACCTTTTGAAATAGAGATAAAGGAAGATGGATTGATGGTGGTAGGTAACAGACTATGTATTCCTGATATGCAAGAGTTGAAAGACGAGATTCTTGATGAGGCACACAATGCACCTTATGCAATGCACCCAGGAAGTACAAGAATGTATAGAGATTTAAAAGAACACTTTTGACGGAAAGGAATGAAGAAAGATGTTGCAAAGTATGTTAAAAGATGCTTAGTGTGTCAGCAAGTTAAATCAAAACATCAAGCACCTATCGGTAAGCTTAAACCTTTTTCAATTCCTGAATGGAAATGGGAGAAGATTTTGATGGATTTCTTGATGGGATTGCCAAGAACTATCAAGAAGCATGATGTAATATGGGTGATTGTTGATAAGCTAACTAAGTCAGCACATTTCTTACTAATTAAACAGACGGATTCCTTGAATGCTTTGGCTAAGAAATATATAGATGAGATAATCAGGCTTCACAGGATTCCTAGTTCTATAGTCTCGGATAGAGATCCTAGGTTCACCTCCAAATTTTGGGAAAGCTTACAGGAGGCTTTAGGAACTAAGTTTCCCTTTAGTACATCTTTCCATCCACATACTGATGGACAATCGGAGAGAACAATCTAGACTTTAAAGGCAATGTTGGGAGCTTATGTTATGGATTTCAAAGGCTCATAGGATGATCATTTGTCCTTTATTGAATTCGCTTATAATAATTCCTATCACTCAAGAATCTAAATGGAACCTTATGAAGCTTTGTATGGTAGGATGTGTAGAACTCCTATTTGTTGGGATGAGGAAGGTGAAAGGAGGCTTTAAGGGCCTAAATTGGTGCAAATCACAGTTGATAAGAATAAATTGATGAAATAGAGACTTAAAGCAGCTCAAGATAGGATGAAAAGTTATACGGATGCACATAAAAGGGAGATAGAATTTGAAGTTAGAGACAAAGTGTTTCTTAGATCTTATCCTTGGAAAGGGGTTTTGAGGTTTGGTAAGAAGGGTAAGCTTAGTCTGAGATATATAGGCCCTTATGAGATCATTGAGAGGAATGGGCCTTTAGCCTATAAGTTAGCCTTGCCATCGGAATTGTCTAAGATTCACAATGTCTTCCATGTATCGATGTTAAGGAAGTACCGATAAGATCCTTCACACATAGTTCAACCATCAGATATCCAATTAAGGGAGGATTTGACATATGAGGAGCAACCAGTGGAGATTTTAGATTCGAAGGAAAAGATCTTGAAAAACAAGGTTATGAAGTTGGTTAAAGTCTTATGGAAGAACCATTCAACGGAAAAGGTAACATGGGAGCCTTTGGAAACAATGAAGGAGAAGTATTCACATCTCCTTATTGACTCAAGTAAGAATTTCGAGGACAAAATTCTTTTAAGGGGAGAATTATTGGACACGAAATTTTTTTCAATTATTATCGATTTATTTGTTTAATTATTTAATTACGATTTTTTGTTTATTTATTTATCTTAAAATTGGGTCATTAAATTTAGTAAGCATGAATAGAGAGTAGAATTAGATGAAAAGATTATAATTTAAGTTAGAATTAATATGGGATGTTAGAATTGAGTTAGCTTAAGGAGTTAGTAGATAAAGACAAAAGAAGGGGTAAATAGATATTGTATTAAATGATGAGGGCATAATTGGGAGACCAAGGATAAAAGTTCTCTTAAAATTTAGAAGAAGAGAAGAGAAAAGAGAGAAGTTAGAGAAGAAGAAGAAAACGTGGGAAGAAGAGAAATCAAACTTGTTAAGGTAAGTTAATCATCTTTTCTTCTTGTGTTATAAAAGAAACGTGTTATGTTGAGAATGAAAGGATTAAGGAGAGAGTGGGTGTTGTGTTAGAAGAAGAGGAAGAAGGAATCCATTTGATTCCTATGGTTTCTAAACTAGGTCTTCGGCTTTCTAACCTAGATGGACTATGGGTAGGTTAGGTTTGAGCTTAATTTGTGTTTAATGCATTAATTTTATGATTATTGAAGTTTATAAATTTTATTATAATGTTGTTTTGAATGGAACCTTGGTTGTTTTAGAAAACCAAGAGAATCCTACCCAAGATCAAGAGGAAAGACAACCTTGAGTTAGATTTTTGCAAAAGATTTAAGTGGGTAATGTATTCATAGTTATTGTGTAATTGGGCGAATTCTTGCCTATGTGTGTGTATGTTGATTTGCTTACATTTTATTTGCCTAAAATTGAAATCATTGTGAACGTTTGAAAATGCATGATGAATTATGATTATGTTATGCCTTAAAAAAGGTTATGATATTCGTATAAAAGGAAAGAAGAAAAAGTAAAAGAAGTATGAGATTATGGATTTGTGATTGACTATATTGAGCTATTTGTTTGTGTTTAGGAAAGAGAGGAACCCGTTTCGTAGTCACGGGTACGTTGACCTATAGCCTTCTCCCGGCTACCCTCTTGAGGCCATGAGATTCTGAGAAATCGGACTCGTTTTGTTCACGGAGGAAACTTTAGTTTCTCCGTTTCATTCCACAAAACTCTCGAGCCATTTGTTTATGCATTGCATCTTTGAATTGACAAGTATGATGCATTTGAATGTTGTGTTTAATGGCTAAAATCTATGTATTGTGTTATGAGTTTTGGAATAAATTGATTAACATTTGAATTACTAGCTATACATGTGTATATGCTTGAATTGTGGTCGATTGTCGATAGTTATAAATGCATTAGCCACTAAGCCATGTAGCTTAACCCATCCTTTTCCCCCTTCTCAGGTGCAAAACGAGATGGTTAGAAATTCTCACAAGGCATCGGAAACTTCAAGATAGTTAGAGACTTTTGTACTCAGTTAGTGAACATTTTGGATAGCATTATAGGCATATCAAACATGAGCATCCTTGGCATTTTGTTTTAAGTTAGTGATGTGTATGTTCATATGTAGTAAAGCTTGTTCAAATATTTACTTTGCTTAGTAATGAGAATGAGAATTTGAGAAATTGCTTTTGTGTATGATGAAGTTATTTTTACTTATTGAGTATGATGGTTGTGGAAGTGGAATGGGTATGTGCATATTCTTCTTCGTTGAGATTGCAAAAATCGTTGTTTGCTTTAGAATAACATGTTAGAGATTGGAAAGGTTGTATGGGATTAATCATTTGAGGTGGGATTCAAGAATTTAACAAAAGTACTTAGTAGTTGAAGTGATATGAAGAGATATGGCATTTTGCAAGTTTTCTTAGGTGTAACAATTGTGATGAATGCAAGGGAAAAACTATATCGATTTAGGTAGAATTAGCCAAAGTTGTCTTCTTAAAAGTTGTAGATCTTTTTCTTAGCTTTCCAATATAAAGTATGGAATTTTAAGACTTTATACGCAAAAGATATGGCCTTCAGATGAAGCATAGGTACCAGATGAAGCATCAGACAAAGCATCAAATGAAGCACAAAATGAAACGTCAGACGAAGTATAGGTACTAAACAAAGCATCAGACAAAGTTTCAAATGAAGCATTAGACGAAGCACTAGACAAAGCATCATACAAAGTGTCATACAAGGCATATATACCAGATGAAACATCAAACGAAGCACTAGACGAAGCATCAGATGAAGCATCAGACGAAGCATTAGATGAAGCGTCAGACAAAGCATAGGTACCAGATGAAACATCAGAAGAAATGTCAAAAGAAGCACTAGACAAAGTGTCAGAGGAAGCATCAGACGAAGCACCAGACGAAGTATCAGATGAAGCACCAGACTCAGCACCAGACGAAGCGTGGGCACCAGATAAAGCACCATACAAAGTGATTTTGACCCTCTAAAAGGAAAAATCTTCTTTTTGATCTTCACAAAAGTTGTAGATCTCGAAGTCCTCTTTAAAACCTTCTTAAAATGACCAAAATCTAATATCTCTAAGGAAAGTTATACTAATTGTCCCAAGATAGCTGCAATATGATTGAGGACATAATTAAGTTTGACTCTTTTGGCTATAACTTCATCATTCGATCTCCAAATGAGGTGATATTTGAACTAATAGATTCTTGAAATATTTCTCTACCTCTCCATAAATTTTTAGTATCCATTGGGGTTGATTCGAAAAATATTGATGGAGAGAAAGTGAGGGAAACGACTGAAAGAGCATGGATTGATTGTTTTATTAAACATACTTCGGTATTTTAATCATATATTGATTTATAGAGCTCCGACTGATGATTATTATTTTAAAATAAACTAGATACATGGAGCTACAAATTTTCAAAAGATGTTAATTTGTGATTCCACTTTCTGAACTAGTTTTGGCTAGAGAGATCCCATGGAAATAACCTTATAGGATAATACGTTCATATCTTTTGATATTTCAGATAGTTAGGCTCTGAAAACAGTGTCCAACATAAGTACTCCAATTGGTAGTACTACAGTGATTGGAAAAGTATGTAGAGGGTGTATTATTCAGGTTGACAGGCTGAGTTGAAAGCTAATTTAATAGTACTATAATTGAAAAAGATAGAATTTATTTTACATATGGATTGGCTTACTATTCATAGGGTTATGATGAATTGTTATACTAAAGAAGTTATTCTTGAATATCCTACTCAACCAAGGGTAATATTTTGGAGTGTTAGTCAAGCAGTTCCAGCCAGATTGATTTCATCAACGAGTGCTTTTAGATTGATTCGTAGTGGTTGTGAGGCCTATTTAGCTTATGTGACTGATACTCGAGCTGAACAGAAATTACAGGGAATTCCTGTTGTTAGGGATTTTCTAGATGTTTTTCCTACTAAAATATCGGGATTACAATAGATTGGGAAACGGAGTTCACAATTGATCTTGTCCCAGGTACTACTCCTATATTTATTTCTCTTTATAGGATGGCACCTATGGAACTTAGAGAACTTAAGACTTAGTTGTAGTAATTCTTAGATAAGGGTTTTATCAGAGCTAATGTGTTACTTTGGGGAGCTCTAGTCTTGTTTGTAAAGAAAAAGGATGAGACTTTGAGACTGTGCATTAATTATAGGCAATTGAATTGGATCATATGAAAAACAAATGCCCCTTACTGAGAATAGATGATTTATTTAATCAATTACAAGGAACTCAGGTGTTTACTAAACTGGATTTGAGGTCAGGGTATTGTCAATTGAAAATAGCAAAAGCTGATGTACCAAAGAGTGTATTCAGAAGCAGATATAGACATTTCAAGTTTTTGGTGATGCCTTTTGGATTGACAAATGCTCCAGTGACCTTTATGGCATTGATGAATAAAGTATCTCGACCCTACTTAGATCACTTTGTTATTACATTCATCGACAATATCTTAGTGTATTCAAGGAGTGCAGAGGAACATTATGAGCATTTGAGGTTAATTTTATAGATAATAAGAGAGAAGCAATTGTATGCTAAGTTCAGTAAGTATGAATTTTTGGCTAGATCATATAATGTTCTTGGGTCATATAGTGTCTGGACAGGGGATACAGGTAGACCCAAAGATAGTAGAGGTAGTGATGAAGTGGGAAGAACCTGGAAATGTGTCAGAGATTTGGAGTTTTCTTAGACTAGCAGGTTATTAAAGGAGGTTTATCGAGGGGTTCTCATTAATCTCAACCCATTTGACAAGGCTTTTGAAGAAGAACGTACCTTTTCGATGGACTAATGAATGCTAAAGGACCTTTGATAAGTTAAAATATCAATTAACTACAACACTGGTATTGGCTATTCCATTTGGGTCTAGAGGATACGTTGTATACAATGATGCTTCGCACCAGGGGTTAGGGTGTGTTTTGATGCAGTATGATAGAGTGATTGCTTATGGTTCGAGATAGTTAAGGCCTCATGAGTTCAATTATCTAGTTTATAATTTAGAGCTTATTGTAGTAGTCTTTACTTTAAAATTTTGGAGACATTATTTATGTAGTGAAATGTTTAAATTGTTTATAGATCATCAAAGTTTGATATATCTACTGAGTCAAAAGGAACTTAATATGAGGCAAAGGAGGTGGATTGAGTTGCTTAAGGATTATGATTGCACGATAGAATACCATCCAAGTAAGGCTAATGTGGTAGCTGATGCAACAAGTAGGAAATCTAATAACAGTGTAGCACATATTCAAGTATGGAGGTTACCAAATCTAGTTCAACTAAGAGCACTAAATGTTGAACTAAGTTTGGGAGAGAATGAAGCATTGTTAGCTACGTTGAAGCTGAGATTGGTATTATATGAAAGGACCATAATAACTCAAAGTAAAGAGCTAGAAATAATGGAGATTCTAGAGAAGCTAAAACATAATCCAAGTCCTAAGTTTGAGTTGAGAAATAATACATTGTGGTTGAACTAGATATTATGTGTATCAAATGTTGATGGTTTGAGAAAGGAAATTTTGAAGGAAGCAAACATAGTAGCCTATGCTATGTATCCTGGTACTACCAAGATGTATAATACTCTAAAACAACACTTTTGGTGGCCATGGATAAAGAAGCAAATACCTGAGTATGTTTCTAGATGTTTGATATGCCAACAACTTAAAGCAGTGCATCAGGCACTAGTTAGGAAATTGCAGTCATTACCTATTCTAGAGTGAAAATAGGATAGGAGCACCAATTGATAAATGTTGGACTTAGATCCTAGGAGCTTGATATACATGAGTATACTGAAATGAAAGCATGACATATTAAATGATGCATCTCTTCGCATTGAAATGCATGATCAGATAAAGGAGTTGTGACTGATGTTGTAATATCTCGTTTCCACTAATGAGGGTTAGGACATAGGGTCTTAGACCACTATAAGTGAGAAATAGTAATGAGAAATTAGGAAATGCATTTCATGCTCATGCATAATATAACCATATATACACGTGATTATTGATTTTGTTACACACATTATAATGACTGTTTATGCTCTCAATTATAGGTATAAATGATTGTTTAAAGTGATTATGATATGAATAGTGAATATTTTGTCTTGAAAATTGATTTGGTGAATTATATTATTAATTTAGAATTTTTGGTGAAATTTGGGAAATTTCTAAAATTTTGGGTATTTTTGGACCAGGAAAAATGCCAAGTGGCAAGACAATTGATTTGCAGTAATAGAAATAGGTGTCAAATGGTAGTAGAAATAATTGATATGTGGTATTAGGATTTAATGACAAGTGTAATAGAAAATTGGGAGACAATTGGATTAGAAATTAGAGATAAATGGACTAGTGATTAAAGAGGATCAAGTGGAACTATAGGAGGTAACAAGTGGCAAGTGACAAGTGTCACTTGCCTTGTCACATCTCACCCACAACTTTCTCTAACTCATTGAAAGACCAACTTTAATTTGTCTTTCATTTTTACAAGAACACTCTCATCCTCTTCGTTATCTTCTTCATCTCTTTTTGTTCATTTCGCGAAACTCTTTTCTCAAAAGCATTATATGTTGAACCTTATTCTCATCTATCACTTGCTACTTCCATTTTCGTTGTCTTCATCATCTTGCCACTAGAAAACCTAAACTACTACACTCTTTATGATGATGATTGTGTGATATGAGGAATTAGGGTTTCTTGGTGATTTTGAAGAAGCTTTGAGTAAATCAAGTAAGTTATACATAAATCTTCATGGGTTATTGTTAATGAGACAAATATAGTGATTATTTTGGGATTGAATGATTATGAAAATGGTGTTGAATATATGTGTGTCGTGAATGAATAAAGGGAAATATTCATTTCATGTTTTTGTATATTGATAAGTAATAAATTATGAAATGTTATAGGATGATAGTTTGAGATTAAATGATAATGAAAATGGAGTTGAAGAGTGATGATACATTGATGAAGAAATAAGTAGCTTTATGTCATATTTTTATGTTATGATGAGCAATAAATTATGATTTATATTAAAGATGCCTTTAAGATAGATTGGTTATGCAAATGGTGTTATAATGAAAGTTAAAAGTTGATGAATATAGAGATGTGTTTATGTCTTATTTTGTGTTAATTAACTGAGTACAGAAATTTGATGAATAAATGCACACGATTGTGTTTTGTTTTAGAGAATATGATGACCATAAGTTAAAAGTTGTTAAGTGAGGAAATAGATTGAGATTGGAAGATAAAGAAAAGACTAATATAGTGTTCTTAAAATGATAATAACTAAGATGATAGTGAATGATAAAGAATAATGATCATAAGTTTTGTTTTTGTATGATTGTTGAACCTTGAGTTATGAATTTGTCTTATGAATGGGATTGAGATGAAATTGAGGTAAAGACAATGAGGTTATATAGTCTAAATGATGAACTATGGAGACGACTTGTTGAATGTATTATGAATGGATATAGTATAGAAAGGTAAAGAATAGGAGAAATAGTTAGGATTACATGACTGAATGGGATCAAGTAAATGATAAAGGGCCAATTGAGTAAAGTTTTGTGAGTTGAATGCAATCAAAATGGTAGCTAGATTTGTGTGAAATAAAGTTGTATAATTGCATATGAATGCTGGAAAAATTAGAGTGTAAATGATGTTATTATGTATGTTGAATTCGTGGAAGAAATGAGGAAGAAAATTCAGGGCACGATCATGGCATAGTCCCTACGATTGTGGCCTGGAAAATTTTTATTCTGTCATGATCGTGGTAGAAATCCCCACGATTGTGGCCAGTCCACAAGGTTTTGTCACAATCGTGGGAAGGACAACCACGATCCTAGGCAGGTACAAAAAGAGAAAGATTGTCTTTTAAGCTATGTTTAGAGCAACTAATGCTAAGGTACTTCCTTATGATGTATTTAGGCTTGAATAAGGCCTAGAATGAACTTAATTGATGATGGATTGGGTGATTAAAGTGAATAAGGCATATTAGGTATAAATGAATGATTGAATGGTGTTGTTGAATGATCATAAGATATGAATTAAGGATACATACCCGGAATAGTCAAATTAAGCATGCATTATACATAACATATATATATGTGTGTGTGTGTGTGTGTGTGTGTGTATGATTGAGTATTAATGTGATTGTGCAAATTAGTAATGTGTAAATGTGTATGTGTTTCATGATATAAAAGCATAAATAGAGCGACAATATCTAGACATTGTCGAGACATCGAGGCAATAGCTATCTAGAGCATACTGTGAGTAACTTAGACGTTCTCACTAAGATTG
>JANQBM010000008.1:27783431-27808895 GCA_025594535.1 Erythroxylum domingense
GAATAAGCCCAAATCACATCACTCTTTGTGTGTGACCCTGTAGGCTCATTTGATGTTGGCAATGGGCTTGATCACACCTCAAGGCCCATAAGTCATAAGTGGCCCCTAGCAAGACGTTATGACTACCCAAATCAAATGAGGATCGATAATCCGATTTAACCTGTAATCATGGTTATATGGTCCAAGTATTCGTAATACGCTGCGGAAAAGACCATAACACAACATTGAATTGGTAAATCTAGGATCTACACATTCATTTATCAAACCATATCTGGCATCTAGATTACATTATAAGAGAGAGATATTGAAATGTGGATTTAGTGAGGTATATAAAGGGTGTATAGTTCGGATTGATCAGGTAGAGTTAGAAGCTAATTTGATTGTATTATAGTTAAAGGAAATAGATATTATTCTAAGCATGGATTGGCTCACTGCTCATTAGACTGTGATGAACTGCTATACTAAAGAGGTAGTTCTTGAATCCCCTAATCAACCGAGAGTGGTGTTTTGAGGAGTTAGTCAGGTACCCAGCCTGACTAATTTCATTCATTAGTGCTTTTAGACTAATCTGAGGTGGATGTGAGGCTTATCTGGCCCATGTAGTTAATACTTGGAATGAAATAACCATTCAGGATATTCCCATTTTTAAGGATTTCCCATATGTGTTTCCTGTAGAATTACCAGGTTTACCCCCTAAAAAGGAGACGGAATTTACCATTGACCTTGTTCCAGGTACCACTCCTATATCAATTCCTATATATAGGATGGCACCTGTAGAAATGAAGGAACTGAAAACCCAGTTACAAGAGTTACTACACAAGTTTTTTATTAGACCCAATGTGTCACCTTGGGGAGCTCCGATATTATTTGTAAAGAAGAAGAATGAGACACTGAGGTTATGTATTGATTATAAACAGTTAAATCGGGTGACAATAAAATTTAAGTATCCTTTACCAAGGATAGATGATTTGCTTGATTAGTTATAGGGAGCTCAGAGGTTCACTAAACTTGATTTGAGATCGGGATATTATCAGTTGAAGATAGTTGAAAATGATTTACCAAAAAGTGCATTTAGAAGGAGATATGGGCACTTCGAGTTTTTTGGTGATGCCATTTGGGTTGACTAATGCCACATCAGCTTTTATGGCCTTGATGAATAAGGTATTTCAACCTTATTTAGATCATTTCGTGAATGTGTTTATTGATGATATCTTGGTGTATTCAAATTGTAGAGAGGAGCATGTTGAACATCTAAGATTGGTTCTACAGATAATGAGGGAGAAATAGTTGTATGCCAAATTCAGTAAGAGTGAATTTTGTCTTGATCTAGTAGTGTTCTTGGGTCATATTGGTCTGGAAAAGGCATACAGGTATACCCAAAGAAAATAGAAGAAGTGATGAAGTGGGAAGCTCCAAGAAGTGTGATTGAGATTCAAAGTTTCCTTGGATTAGTTGATTATTACAGAAGGTTTGTAGAGGGGATTTTCACTGATCTCAACCCCTTTGAAAAATCTTCTGAGAAAGAATGTGCCTTTCAGATGGAATGATGATTGTCATAGAAGTTTTAAGGAGCTAAAGCATTGGTTAACTACAATATCGGTGTTAGTTATTCCATTTAGAACTGGAGGTTTGTGGTATATAGTGATACTTCACACTAGGGATTAGTATGTGTAATGATGCAATATGGTAGGGTAATTGCATATGCATAGAGACAGTTGAGGTCTCATGAGTTTAATTATCTGATATATGACTTACAGCTTGCTTTGAAGATTTGGAGACACTACTTGTATAGTGAAACTTTTCAGGTTTTCACTGATCATAAAAGTTTCAAATACTTATTGAGTCAGAAGGAGTTGAATATGAGATAGAGAAGATGGATAAAACTGTTGAAGGACTGTGATTATACAATTGAGTATCACCCTAGTAAAGCTAATGTAGTAGCTCATGCTTTAAGCCAGAAATCTAATAGCAGTGTGTCTTAAATTTAGACATTGAGGTTAGGAATTTGGGGCAGAATAAGGCATTGATAGCTACATTGAAGCTGAGACTTATGTTATATGATAGAATTAGAAAGGCTCATAATAGAGATCTAAAATTGTTGAAGTTAATTGAGAAGTTGAAAGTGAATTCATTTTTTGAATTTGAATTGAGAGATGATACATTATGGTTGAAGCAAAGATTGTGTACGACCGATGTTGATGATTTAAGGAAAGAAATTCTAGAGAAACCACATGTAGCAACCTATGCTATGCATCTTGGTACTATCAAAATGTATAACACGCTGAAACAACTTTTTTAGTAGCCAAGGATGAAAAAGTAAGTGGCTAAGTTTGTAGCTAAGTGTTTAACTTGCCAATAGATTAATGCTTCTGCCTCTAGTTGGTAAGTTACAGTCACTGCCTATTTCGAAGTGGAAATGGGAGAGCATTACAATAGATTTCATTATAGGTTTGCCTAGGACTCCGAGATAACATATTGCCATTTGGTTCATTGTTGATAGATTTACCAATTCAGCTCATTTCTTGCCAGTAAAAGAGAATAACTAACTAGATCAATTAGCTCAGAGAGATATAAATGAAGTAGTGAGGTTACATAGGGTCCCAGTGTCTATTATATCGGACAAGGATCCTAGATTTACTTCGAGATGTTGGAGAAGTCTACAAACAACTTTGGGTATGAAGTTGAACTTCAGTACTGCAGTTCATCCTCAGAAAGATGGACAGAGTTAGAGAACAATTAAAAATGTTGAGGATATGCTAAGGGCTTATGTATTGGAGTTTTAAGGATCATAGGATCAGTATATGGCTTTGATTGAATTTGCTTATAATAATCAGTAACATAATAGCATCGGTATGGCTCCATATAATGCGTTGTACCACGGGAAGTGTCGTTCGCCTTTATATTAGGATAAAGAGGGTCTAAGAATTGTTGAAGGCCCAAAATTAATCCAAGATACTGTTGATAAAGTGAAATTGATCTAAAGTAGAATTAAAGCAACACAAGATAGACAGAAGAGTTATGTGGATCAGCACAAAAGAGATATGGACTATCAGGTAGGAGCTAAAGTGTTTATGAGAATATCACATCGGGAAGGTGTGTTGATGTTCGATAAGAAAGGTAAGTTAAGCCCTAGATATATTGGTCTGCATAAGATTACAAAGAGAGTTGGACCATTGACTTATAAGTTAGCCTTACCTACTGAAATGTCTTAGATTCATAATCTATTCCATGTCAGTATGCTTAGGAGATATCGATCTGATCCTACTCATGTGTTACCAGCTCAGGAAGTTGAAATTGTAAATAATTTGAGTTATATTGAAGAACCCATAAAGATAATTGGCTATCAAAATAAATAGTTGAGGAACCGAATGATTCCATTGGTGAAATTCCCTTAGAGAAATATTTGGAGTGAGGAAGCCGCATGGGAAATAGAGGAGAACATAAGGAATCAGTACCCCCACCTATTTGATTATTCAGGTAAGAATATGTGATACGTTTAGGGTGATAATTAAGGTTATAATGTAAGCATGGATGGTTGATATCAATGAAACAAAATCTTGAAATTTGGAGATGTTATAAGAATGAAAGTGACCCAATGAAGGCTAATATGATTCAAAGGAGTTGAGTAAGGTATATTAAGTAAGATTGAATAAGAAATTAGATATTATATGATCTTATAATGCTAGAATAACCTTGGTGAATGATTGATTGAGGAAATTTAGAATAAGCAATTATACTTGAGGTTCAAGTATAATTCTACGAGTAAGTTAAGACATGTACTAGTATAATGTTAGATGATCACAAGATATGAATTAAGGAAATATACCCGAAATAGTCAAATTATACATACATTATATATAACACATATACATATGTGTATGATTGAGTATTAAAATGATTATGAAAATTAGTAATGTGTAAATGTGTATGTGTTCCATGTTATAGAAGCACAAATAGAACGACTGCATCCAGACATTCCTGAGACATCAAGGCAATAGTTATCTGGATCATACTGTGAGTAACCTAGATGTTCTCACTAAGATTGTCTATCTTTGCTTAAATTTTAATTATTGAATTATTGTTGATGTGAATGTGTTAATTCTAGAAATTTATTGTTTGAGGCATTTGATGCATGAAAATCATATTGGAAGTGCTCTGTATATGAATTTGACAGAGATAAGTGTACTCAACATAATTATTGAATGCCAGACTCAGGTCCGATGAAAATGTGAAAGTGAAAGTGTAAAGTGAATATAAGCAATTGATTGAATATATGAGATTTGATGCATTTCATTACGTGAATCCATGATTGGATAAAGGCAGTTGTGACCGGAGTCGCCAGTGAAAAAGAACTTAAAGCTCAGAATGTGGTAAGAGCCTCTAGCTCATAATTTAAAATGAACCCAGTATCCCCAGTTGATACGAAACATTTATTAATGAGTCTAGTATTCACAATGGATATGGGACAGTTAAAAAGGCACTCGGTCACAACAATGTAATAATTGAATGTGAGTCATATGTGTATTGCTTATACATTTGATATGTATGTTTTAAATGATTGAAATAAAGTGTTTGAATCGTTCTGAAGGAGAAATGTGAATTAAGTGAAAAAAATGGTATTTGATGCAATATAATGATTAGTGAAGTTTTGTGCCTTATTTGATAATGTGAATTTTTGTAAAATATTTGTGTTATATGATATGAGTGAGTTTATCGATGATGACATGCTCATTGAGTTCACAAAACTTATCAAAATTACAACGTGGCTTTTTAGGTACGAGAGGGAGACGTAACTTCAAATACTAATTAGAAAAACTATAATGGATGTATGGACATGTTTCAGATGGGACTAGAGTGCTACATTTTTGGTATCAGAGCATGATTTGGCGTCCATAGGGACAGATATAACTATGTGGACATGTTATCTAGTGATAAACTCAGATAGTAATCACTATTATTGTCTATTATAGGTCATCTGCCATAGGTGATCAAGTTGGACACTTAGCTGAATTAAAATCAGTAGGAGCTAGTAGAGAGTCTTCTGTACCTCAAACTAAGAGAATGCCTCCAAGAATTCCTAAGAGAAAGAAAAGGAGGTATGATAAACTGAGAAAGTAGGGGGTTGTAGACTTCTACAGAAGTATAGACCCCTGCTGAGGCCGAAAGATGGCTAGAGAGTAAGAAGAGAGTATTCGATCAGATGGATTGCGAGTCGGACGAGAAGTTAGACTATGCGATTTCACTACCGCATAGAGTATACACCCGAACATCTAGAGGACATTCCAGTACATAACCTATGACAATGGCATGTTAGGGCAATCTCATACACTTAAATGGCATCAAACAAAGATCACAATGCTTAAAAACTTAACTCCACATTTCATTAATTAACAAAAGTTACATTATAGTAGTACTTTCATTTAACAAATATTTACATTATCATAAACATATCTCTTTATACAAAAGATCTACATGTAAAGAAAACTAGTTAAACATAACTCAACTCCTCATATGCCAGTTGACAGACCCTTGAGATATAACTTAATCCAAATCCATCTTCTATAATACCTTAGTTACTAGGTCTCCTGTCTCGTACCTTATAGCCAAGTCGCAATTTTGATGAGTTTTGCGAATTCAGTGGGTGAACCATCATTGATGATTTCACTCATTCAACACCTCCAACATAACAGATATAAACCAAATACACAATAGTTTTCATTTTAGCAAATCACATCATCTTTTCAGGTAACATCATCATCTATCTCAGTTAGTCAATTTATCAAAAGTACACAAATGAGACATATAACATTATCATAACAATTCAGAAGTATTTTCATAATCATATAGTTCATAATCATGTACTAATGTAGATGTTTATGAGACTCCACTCTCGTTATTATTTCTTATGACCGACTGCTTACAGATACAGATATTGATTGTATTAGGTTCAATCAGATATAAAAATCATAGAGCAAAGCTCTACATGCAGAATTACGACCCTAAAAATTTTTCAGACTGGCTACTCTAGTCACAATACCTTTATCTAATCATGCATTTAATGTAATGCATCAAATCATAAAATATGCCATAAACAATCATTACTTATGATGCACAAATAAAATCTCATATTTATCGGACCTCATTCCAGCATTCAACTTTCGTTGAATATTAAGAAATCATTCAGGATTCAAATGCAAACAGATATCATTCAGATTTCAGATGCAAACAGAAAACTTCTAATACATTCCTAAATATCAATCTCCTCGGCCCTTAAAGTCCATAATTGTTACAATCAAGTCACTAACAGTTCAATATATGGTAATTAAACAAAAATAAAAATAAATCAATCTTAGTGATATCATCTAGGTTGACTCACAGTATGCTCCCGTATATACTATTGCCTATATGGTCTAGTAATGTCTTGTTGATGGCGGTCGACTTAAGTGTCTAAATACACATACATTGTACACATTACTATCATGATCAAACAAATACATATTCAATTATGCACATACATATATGTGCCATGTTCAATGCATGCCCAATGACTATCCCTTGTATGTTTCCTTAATCATAATTCATAGTCATTTACATATTGTCACTTAAATATGTCTTGTTTGCATTTAGGTTAATACCTTAAGTAGACTTGATCATGCTCAATTCATTAACCATACATTTACTAACTCTTTTCTAGCTTTACAAATATTTCACATAATTCCCAATTCTCATTCATTCATTCTTAATGCATTATTAATATCCTTTTGGAATAAATTTGCATTCATATGAATATATTCATTCCTTTAACACTCCTTCATTCCAAACTTAGATGCATTGTTATCAAACATTCTTTTCCTTAAAGTATAACATCAATTATCAATCAAAACTTGTCACATATTTAACCAACTTTTCCAACATTAAATTATGTTCATTTAAAACCTTAATCAAGTCCAAATGCATCATATTTAAGTACCTTATCCTTAACTGGTTCAAAAATCACACAAAAGAACATTTTCTTTACTACTATGCCGTTCCCATGATCGTGGGATGGGTTATCGGAAAGTCCCCATCTATTTCCTTCATTTGTTTTCCAGATTTTCTCAGGATAGGTTTTGGGTTAGTATTGTATGGCCATTCTGACATAGAAACTGAGGTTTCTAGGTAATATTTTCTTATAAACAAATGTTCAAGTTTCTAATGAACCAAATTTCATAAAATTTGGTTCATTATTCCTAGAGTTATACCTAAAATATTACAAACTATTCTCAAACAGTGATAGTAACAAAAATTCAACTTCAAGCCAAATTTCAAAACCCTTAGAGATAGAATTAAAATTCTATTCCTTCATAAGAATTGTAGAAATAGGTATTTAGTTTAATATACAATTAAAATCTCCCAATTCAGATATCTACAGGTCAAATTATGGCTAAAATACAGATGTTTGTTCAGTGGAACCACTTCAATTAACTCACGTCATACACCTTCAACACCCCTTCACCATAGTTCATTAATTCCCCTTCAATTCCATCTTATTCATGCCCAAATTCTATAGTAATTTCATGTCCATAACTAATTCAAAAATCATTCATTAAGTAACTTACAAATCAATAGCTTCCACGCATCAAAACCAAAGCAGAAATTATCATAAAAGGATCGTTTTTCCAACACATATCATTCCCAGTATCTTATGAATTTCATTCCAATTCAAGCTTCATTCCTATACCATTTAACATGCCATAAAACTCAGATTGTTACTTACCTATTAGGCTTCCTATTCAAGACAAAAATTCAGATTAAACCAAGTCTCTAAGCAAGCAAAATCAACACAAACTTATGGTGAACGCAAGGTGAATTTTGGACAGCAAAATGAAGATCGCATTTAGCTAGTTTTCTTGACAATTTGGTGAAGGATTTAGGTGTGGTTTTCATGCAAAAAATTGGCTAGGGTTCAAGCAAATTTTATAGGAAAATCTGCAGCAATTTCAATGAAGGAAACAAGGAAGGAAGTAGAAGCTTGGTGCTAGAATTTGCCACATCAATAAGCTCGCTAGGTGTCATTAACCTACAAAGAAATACGGCTTAAAGCATGCTAACCAATTATTCAACAATTAAGCTACCACTAATAAACTAATAATGCTTTCATTTGTCACTCTTTAATCAGTTTACATATCACTCCAAGATTGGTCCACATGTCACATAGGAATTGGTCCAATTGTCATTTATTTACTAGTCGATTTGTACTATGCCAAATGTCACTCAATTTTTAGGCTTAATCAACCTAATTTTTCATATATCCATTTGTGCTACCACTTGGAATTTGTCCTAGTCCAAATGTACATTTTAATTCATCAATTTCCCAATCCATAACATTTAATTCCAATTTAATAATTGAAATCCAATCATATATTCAAGACATATCAAATCACAATTCACATCATGTTAACTTAAAAATTTTCATACGCTGGGATATGTCAAATAAGTGCACATGTTTACTTGTAATGTGTATAAATATCAATTCGTGTATGAATGCTAATGTTATGCATGTATATACAATGCTTGATCTAGGGTTAAACCCTAAGCATGTACCGAAAAATAGGATATTACACCAAACCATACTCTGATACCAAAATTGTAACACCCCACTACCATAGAGTATACACATGAACATCCAGAGGACATTCCAGTACATAGCAATCAAAATCACCTATAAGAAATCATAAAGAATAACACAATACTTTAAAACCTCAATTCCTCATTTCATTTTAACAAAACTTACATTGTAAGAATACTTTCATTTAAACCAATATTTACATCATCATAAACATCTAAGAGTTTTCTACTCCTTACACAAAAGAGCTACATGAAATAAAAAGTACATAAACACAACTACAACTCCTTAGATGCCAGCTGATAGACCTTTGAGCCATATCTTAATCCAAAATGTCCTTATAGAGAATCTTAAGAACTAGGTCACCTATCTTAAACCCAAAAAGTCACGTTGTAATTTTGATGAGTTTTGCGAACTCAGTGAGTGAACCATCATTGATGATCTCACTTATATCAAATACACAAATATTACACATATAACAATGAATCAACCTATAACCCATGGTTTTCATTCAATAAGAACAAGCATAGAATACATCCAAGTTCATCTAGCATATTCTAGCACATCTCATCATCAACATCACATTCATTTCATTCCAATTAAAGCATCATTCTCATACCATTTAATAAGCTATAACACTCAGGTTGCCACTTACCCTTTAGGCATTCAATTCAGCTCAAATATCCAGATTTATCTAAGCTTCCAATCATGCAAAATCAACACAAACTTTAGGATAGAACAAGGTGATTTTTGAACAACAATATGAAGATAACATGCAGCTAGTTTCTTAGCTATTTGTGAAGGATTAAGGTATGGTTTTCATACAATAAGTTGGGCTATGGTTCAAGAAAATTACAAAGGAAAGAAGGAGCTATTTTGGTGAAGGAAAAAAAGGAAAGAAATAGCAAAAAACTTGTTACATCGTATGCTAGGTGTCACCTTCTAATGTCAACTTTTTTCTTAAGGCATGTATTACATTTGCGTATTCAAGATGCTGCCACTAATCTACACATTTATAGCCATTTGTGTATGAATGATATGCAAATGAAATGCATTTTTCTTAAATTCTCAATTATATCACTCATTCACAATGATCTAGGGTTGAACCCTACGTATGCTTCAAAAAATAAGATATTACAATTCTCCCCCTTTAAAAAATTTTGTCCATCATCAAACTAAGTTCATTTCAAGCTTCATTCAAGCCTAAATGCATTATAAGAAAGTACCTAATCATTTGTTGTTTCAAACATTGCATAAAAGACAATAATTCACATAAATGGCCATTCCCACAATCATGGATGACTTCCCACGATCGTGGATTATTTTAATAGAACATTTCCAGCCATTTATGCAATTCCCAAAATCGTGGATGTATTCCCACGATCATAGGTTATTCGCATCTGAAAATTCCAGCAATTCATCTTCCAATTTTTCCAGATTTTCAACTCCTATATGTTACATTCAAACTATCTTATACTTAGTTCATCATTTCTTCATCAAGATCGCTTCTATTCCAATTCGAAACATCCAAAAAACAATTCATACAATATTATTGATCATAATCACAAAAACAGGACATCAAACATGTTCACATATTCATCAATGTTTCAACACACATTCAACTCCAATATCACCTTCATTTTATCTCTAAACTATTATCCTAGTTCTTCTCTTTTCAAGACATTACACTAGCCTTTTCTTTAGCTTCAAACTCACTCTAATTCATCTCTATAACAACTAATAAAACCCCTGTTATTATACATCAAAAACAGAGCATGAAAATATTCATTCATATATCATAGTTTTTGCATTCTTTCTACACCCTTAAAATGATCATTCCATCTCAAAAACATCTCTACAACAACTTATGAATTATTAATCATCATATACAAAAAACAATCAGGACACGTATATGCTCATTTCTTCACCTACGTTTCAACATATACTCATCACCATTTTATGATCATTCAACCTCTAACTATCATTATAATAATTGTTATTTAATAAACCGTGAAGAACAATGTTTTACACTTACTTGTTTAACTTCAAGGTCTTCAAATCACAACTTAACCTAACATCCAAGCATCATATGATCATCAACATAATCAAAAGCAAGATGGAAAAGATTGGATCTTCATCAAGAAGAAGAGGTACAAGATATTTGTTCGATTAACAAAGTACAAGATTTAAGTAAGGCTTTAACTTAGTGAATGGTGGTGAGAGTGTTTCGTAAATAGAGGGATGAAAAATGAAGAGAGCATGTAGCAAAAAAAGGAAAATGAAAGTTAATGTTCTTATTTAAGTGTATATCATGGGATGATGGGTTAAAGGCTTATGTTAAAAAACTTGGTAAGTGTCATGACAATTACATCTTAATTAACAACGTTAATAATGCTAACAATACTAATGTCTTCTTATTTTTGTACCCAATATCATTTAATCTCTAGTGCATTTGACCAAAAATTTCTAATCCAATTGTATCCCAATTTTCTATGACATTTTTCGTTAAATCCTAAAGCCATGCATTAATTCTTTCTATTGCCATTTGTCACTTCTTTCTACTACCATAAATCAATTATCTTGCCACTTGGCATTTTTCCTATTCCAAAAATACTCAAATTTTCCTAAAGTTCCCAATTTTCACCATAAATTCTACATCAATAATATAATTCACCAAATAAATTTTTTCAAGACAAAATATTCAATATTCACATCACAATCATTTAAAAATCAATTATAATCAAATAATGTCAATTGAGTTCATGAACAGTCATTGTAATATGTGCAAACATCAAATTCACGTGTGAGTGTATGCTTATATTATGCATAAGCATGAAATGCATTTCTTAATTTCTCGATACTATTTCTCATTTACAGAAATCTAGGGTTCTAACCCTTATTATAGGAAAAGGGATACTACAATTGTCCCCTCCTTAAGAATCTTTGTCCTCAAAATTCTTACCCGATTATTCAAATAAATGGGGATATTATTTCTTCATATGCTCCTTCATTTCTCACATAGCTTCCTCACCAGAGTGATTCTTCCAAAGAACTTTCACCAATGGAATTACTCGATTTCTTAACTATCACGTCTGATATCCCACTTTCTTGACCAGCTCTTAATATAACTCAGATTACTAGCAACTTTTACTTCCTGTTCTAGTAGCCCATGTGTTGGATCAGACCGATATCTTCTGAGCATACTCACATGGAGCACATTGTGTATTTGAAACATCTCAATTGGTAAGGCTAAATTATATTTCAATGGTCCAATTCTCTCAATAATGATCTCCTAAGGACCAATAAATCTAGGGCTGAATTTACCCTTTTTACTAATCCTCAACACTCCCCGCCAAGGTGATACTTTAAAAACACTTTATCTCCTGCTCTATACTCTATATCCCTCTAGTGTTGATCCATATAACTCTTTTGTCTATCTTGAGATACTTTAATTCTATTCCAGATCAGTTTCACTCTATCAACCGTGTCTTAAATCAGTTCTGGGCCTTCAACAATTCTTAGACCCTCTTCATCCCAGTGCTGAGGTAATCAACACTTTATGTCATATAACACCTCATACGGAGCCATTCTGATACTACAGTGATAGTGGTTATTATATGCAAACTCAATCAGAGCTATATACTAATCCTATGCTCCTTGGAACTCTAATACATAAGGTCTGAGCATATCCTCAATAGTTTTAATTGTTCTCTCACTCTGGCTATCTGTTTGAGGATGAAATATAGTATTGAAGTTCAACTTCCTATCCATAGCTGACTGTAAGCTCCTCCACAATCTTGAGGTTAATATGGGATCTTGATCCGATACAATGGACACTGGAACCCCATGCAACCTCACTACTTCATTCACATTCCTCCGGGATAACTGATCCAGTGTATTAGTCTCTCTCACTGGTAAGAAATGGGTCAACTTTGTCGATCGGTCCACAATAACCCATATAGCATCATGCTGTCTCAGAGTTCTCAAAAACCTCGTAATAAAGTTCATAATAATTTGCTCCTATTTCCACTTCAGAATCGGTAATGACTGCAACTTACCAATCGGATCTTGATGCTCGGATTTTATTTGTGGGCAAGTTATACACTTAGTCACATAGTCAACTACTTTCTTCTTCATTTCTGGCCACTAGAAATGTTGCTTCAGAGTGTTATATAACTTGGTAGTATCAGGATGCATAGCATAAGTGGCTATATGTGCTTCCTCTAGAATATCTTTCCTCAAATCCTCAATATTAGGTACATATAACCTCTTTTTTAACCACATTGTCCCATCTCCCAATTCAAACTCAGAATTTGAATTCACCTTTAACTTCTTAACAAGTTTTACAATTTTTAGATCCTTATTCTGAACATTTCTAATTATGTCATGTAATACAGGTCTCAGCTTTAGTGTAGCTATCAACGCCTCATTCTGCTCTAGATTTAACTCAACATTTAATGCTCTCAGTTGTACTAAACTCAAAACCTCGATAACTATACTTAAGCTACGCTGCTATCCGATTTTCTATTTAATGCATTTGCCACTGCATTAGCTATTCCCGGATGATACTCAATTGTGTAGTCATAATCCTTCAATATTTCTATCCATCTCTATTGTCTCATATTTAACCCCTTTTGACTCAACAAACACCTCAAACTCTTATGATTAGTAAATATCTAAAATGTCTCTCTATATAGATAGTGTCTCCAAATCTTTAGAGAGCAAAAACCATTATATCATGTTCTAGATCATGTACTGGGTAATTGAACTCATGAAACCTCAACTATCTCGATGCATTTGCTATCACTCTACCATGTTAGATCAATACACATCCCAATACTTGATACGAAGCATCACTATACACCATATAACCTCCAAATCTAGAGGGAATAGTCAACACCAGTGTTATACTTAACTGATGCTTTAGTTCCTCAAAACTCCTCTGACATTCATCTTTCCATCTAAATGGTACATTCTTCCTTAGAAGTTTTGCCAAAGGGGCTTAGATTAGTGAAAACCCCTTGACAAACCTCCAGAAATATCTAGCTAATACAAAGAAACTTCAGTTTCAGACACATTTTTCGAAGTTTCCCACTTCATTACTGCTTCTACTTTCCCTGGGTCCACTCGTATGCCTTGTCCAGTTACTATGTGACCCAAGAACACTACTTGATCCAGCCAAAATTCAAACTTACTAAATTTGACATACAACTGTTTCTCTCTTATAATTTGTAGGACTAACCTCAGGTGTCCATCATATTCCTCTTTATTCTTTGAATACACCAAAATGTCATCAATAAACACAATCACGAAACGATCTAAGTAAGGTTGAAATACCTTATTCATTAAAGTCATAAATGTAACTAGAGCATTAGTTAACCTAAATGGCATCACTAAGAACTCGAAATGCCTATACCTACTCCTAAATGTACTTTTCAGTACATCAACCTCTGCTATCTTCAACTGATAGTACCCAGATCTCAAGTCTAACTTAGTGAACACCTAAGCTCCCTGCAATTGATCAATTAAGTCATCAATTCTCTGTAATGAGTATTTGTACTTCACTATTACCCGATTCAACTATCTATAGTCGATACACAGTCTCAGAGTCCCATTTTTCTTCTTTACAAACAAAACTGGGCTCCCCATGGTAATACACTGGGTCTGATGAAACCATTTTCCAATAACTTCTATAACTGAGCTTTAAGTTCCTTCAGTTCCGTAGGTGACATCTTATATGGAGGAATAGATATAGGAACAACACCTGAAACTAAGTCAATCATAAACTCCATTTCCCTATCTGGAGGTAAACTAGATAACTCGGAAGGAAACACATCCAGGAATTTCCTAACAACAGGAATATCCTACACAGTCTACTCAGTTTAAGTATTAACTACGTGGGCCAGATAAACCTCACATCCTCCTTGCATCAGTCTTAAAGCACTCATGAATGAGATCAATCTAGCTAACACTACTTGACTAATACATCAAAATACTACTCTTAGTTGATTAGGAGATCCTAGTATTACCTCCTTTATATAGCAGTTCATTATAGCTCTATGAACAGTGAGCCTATCCATGCCTAGAATAATATCTCTCTCCTCTAACTGTAATACAATCAAATGAGTTTCTAATTATGCCTGATCAAATCAAATTATACACCTTCTACCTATCAGTTTACTAACCTCTAATCCATGTTTCAATAGTTCTCTGTCACAATGTAGCCTAGAAGCTAGATGCGGTGCGATAAAAGAATACGTAGATCCTAGATCTAGCAATGTAAAAACTTCAAAGTTAAAGATATGCAACACACATGAAACGACATTTGGGGAGTTCTGAGCCTCATGTCTGGTCATTGTATAAACTCTGGCCTAAGACTACAGTTGGTTGCTTCACACCTTAGTCCTGAAAGTATGACTCCCTAAACTCATTTTACCTCTACCACGACCTCTTTGTCCAGATCTATTAGCTCAGCTCTACTGGACAATTGTCTCTATCAATTTCCTCCTCTCACTCCCGACTGTACCTCGAAAACTACAGGACAGTCTATGATCTGATGTTCGTAGGAGCCACATCGAAGACAAGTTCCTGTTAACTTCCAGCACTCTCCATTATGCTTCTTCCCATAATGTTCATAGTTAGACAGCTATCCTGATACTATTCCTCTTCTACTACCAGATTGCACGAAATTGCCTCTCTGTTTAAACCCTAATTGTCTCGATCTAGCCGATGGTCAAAAAGATCTATTCTGGTGCTACTAATCCTTCTAGTAAAACCAACCTAAGATTCACTACGCCTATTTATACTAGACTCTTATCTAAATTCCCCTCGAGCTTCTCTCAACAATTTCTCTATTCGGATCGAGGCGGCTCTTAACTCAGAGAAACTGTTTAGATTTGTTATAGCTAACCTCGTCCTAATCTCCATGTTTAACCCATCTTCAAACCTTCTACACTTATCTTCCTCCGTAGGAATAAAGGCAGTAGCATACCCCATCAGCTCATTAAACTTTATCTCATATTCTGCCACAGAGATATTGCCTTACTTCAGATCTAGAAATTCTTTCATCTTTCTGTCTAGGTAGATCTTGGGCATGTAATTCTCCTTGAAGACCTTCAGAAAGTCTTCCCACTTCAAGCTACAAGCCCTAATGGTAGTACCTGAAACATTATTCCATCATTAGTATGTTGGACCTTGTAGTAGTGAAACCACGCAGTTAAACTTCTCGTCTGACTCACAATCCATCTGATCAAATACTCTCTCCGTACTCTCTAGTTATCCTTCGACCTCAGCAGGGTCTGTACTTTCGTAGAAATCCACAGCCCCCTGCTTTCTCAGTTTATCATACCTCCTTTCCTTTCCCTCAGGAATTCTTAGAGGCATTCTCTCAGGACGAGGCACAGAAGACTCTCTACTAGCTCCTCCTAATTCGAAGTTAACTAAGTGTCCAACTTGATCACCTATGGTAGATGACCTATAATAGACAACAATAGCAATTACGATTTGAGTTTCTCATTATATAACATCTCTATATGCTTATATCTATCCTTATGGATGCTAAACTATGCTCTGATACTAAAAATGTTGCACCCCACTCCTATCTTACACGTGTCCGTACATCCATCAGACGTTCGAGCACATGCCTAGTGGAAGCAGTACACTAAAGCTCACTTATATCATGGCATCATAATTAAAAATGTGCATAACACAATATCTAAAACTAAATTCCTCATTTCATTTCATAAAACATAATGTACATTATAGTATTACACTACACAATCCACATATATACAACATCAAAACTTTAAGAGTCTATTGCTCCTTTACATATTCTACATGAAAGAGGAATTGTACAAAAACTCTATTTAACTCTTTAGTCTCAGTTAATCGACCTTTAAGCCATTTTCTTTAGTCCCAAAACACAGTATTAGACCTCTTCTAACTAGTCTTAGAAGTTATGTATGCTATCTTCTACCTGAAAAGCTATGTTACAATTTTTATGAGTTTTGCAAACTCAGTGAACAAACCATCATTAATGAGCTCACTCATATCACATAACACAAACAGTTCACAGACAATTCACATTATCAAATAAGGCACATCACTTCACTAATCGTCATATTGCATCAAATAACATTTTGTTCACTTAATTCACATTTCTTATTCAAAACGGTTCAAACACTTTATTTTGATCATTTATAACATACATATCAAATGTATATGCAATGCACATGTGAATACATGATAATGAGCCCAGTATCCCCAATATATAGGGCTCATTATTAATTGTCCCATATCTATTGGGGATACTGGGCTCATTTTTTGCTGGCGAATTTGGTCACAACTGCCTTTATCTAATCATGTATTCATGTAATGAAATGCATCAAATCCCATATATTCAATCAGTCATTTGTATTCACTTTACACTTTCACTTTCACATTTTCATCAGACCTAAGTCTGGCATTTAACAATTATATTGGGTGCATATATTTATGTCAGATTCCCAAATAATAAGTACTTCCAATGTGCTTTTCATGCATCAAACGCCTAAGACAATCAATGTCCAGAATTAACACATTCACATCAATAATAATTTAATAACTAAAATTTAAGCAAAGATAGACATTCTTAGTGAGAACATCTAGGTTACTCATAGTACGCTATTGCCTCGATGTCTTGGCAATGTCTGGATGTTGTTGTTCTAATTGCACTTATATAACACGCAACACATACATATTTACACAATACTAATTTGCACAATCACTTTAATACTCAATCATACACATATGTATATGTGTTATGTATAACACATGTTCAATTTGACTATTCTGGGTATATTTCCGTAATTCACATCTCGTGATCATTTAACTTTATACTAGTACATGTCTAGCTTACTCTTAGGTTTATACCTCAAGTATAATTGCTTATTCTAAATTTCCTTAATCAATCAATCACCAAGGTTATTCTAGCATTATAAGATTAAGTAATATCTAATTTCTCATTCAATCTTACCTATTATACCTTGCTCAACTCCTTTGAATTACATTGTCCTTCAACGAGTCACTTTCATTCTTATAACATCTCAAAATTTCCAAATTTTGTTTCATTGATATCAACCATCCATGCTTACATTATAACTGTAATTATCAACCTAAAAATATCACATATTTAATCACTTAATCCATCATCAAACTAAGTTCATTTCAAGCCTCGTTCAAGCCTAAATGCATTATAGGAAAGTACCTAACCATTTCTTAGTTCAAACATTGCATAAAAGACATGAATTAACGTAAATCGCCATTCCCACGATCGTGGATGACTTCCTACTATCGTGGGTTATGTTAACAGAACATTTCCAGCCATTTATGCAATTCCCACGATCGTGGATTTATTACCATGATCTTGGTTATTCGCATCTGAAAATCCCATCAATTCATTTTCTAATTTTTCCAGATTTTCATCTGAAAATCCCATCAATTCATTTTCTAATTTTTCCAGATTTTCAACTCCTATATGTTACATCCAAATTTTGTTATGCTTTGTTCATCATTTCTACATCATTTCTTCATCAAGATCACTTCTATTCCAATTCGAAACATCCACAAAACAAGTCATACAAGATTATTGATCTTAACCACAAAAATAGGACATCAAACATGTCCATATATTCATCAATGTTTCAACATATATTCAACTCCATTATCGCCTTCATTTTATCTCTAAACTATCATCCTAGTTCTTCTCTTTTCAAGACATTGAGGTAGCCTTTTCTTTAGCTTCAAACTCACTATAATTCTTCTCTATAACAACCAATAAAAACTTTATTATTATACATCAAAAAAAGAGCATGAAAATATCCATTTATATATCATAGTTTCTACGTTCTTTCTGCACCATTAAAATTTTCATTCTATCTCAAAACATCTCTACAACAGCTGATGAATTATTAATCATCAAATACACAAAAATAGGAAATCTATATGCTCATTTATTCAACCACGTTTCAACATATACTCATCACCATTTTATGATCATTCAACCTCTAACTATCATCATAATAATTGTTATTTAATAAACCATGAAGAAAAATGTTTTACACTTACTTATTTAACTTCAAGGTCTTCAAATCAAATCTTAACCCTAGCTTCCAAGCATCATACGATAATCAACAAAATCAAAAGCAAGATTGAAAAGATTCGGTCTTCATCCAGAAGAAGAGGTAACAAAGATCTTTATTATAGTAGCATAATACAAGATTTAAGCAAGGCTTCAACTTCGTGAGTTGTGTTGAGAGTGTTTCATAAACTAAGAGATGAAAAATGAAGAGAGCATATAGTAGAAGAAGAAAATGAAAGATGATGTTCTTGTTTAAATGTATATCGTGGGATGATGGGTTAAAGGCTTAGGTTAAACAGCTTGGTAGATGTCATGACAAGTGTTATGATACTTACCTCCTAGAAATTTTGGGACAAATAGACCAGAGATTAAATGATAGTGGGTACAAAAATCAGAAGACATTAGCATTTTTAGCATTGTTAACATTGTTAAAAAGCTTGGTAAGTGTCATGACACTTACCTCTTAATTAACAATGTTAATAATGTTAACAATGCCAATGTCTTCTGATTTTGCACCCAATATCATTTAATCTCTGGTCCATTTGTCCCAAAATTTCTAATCCAATTGTATCCCAATTTTCTATAACATTTGTCTTTAAATCCTAAAGCCATGTGTCAATTATTTCTATTGCCATTTCTCACTTCTTTCTACAACCATAAATCAATTATCTTGCCACTTAGCATTTTTCCTAGTCCAAAAATACCCAAATTTTTGGAAATTTACTAATTCAATTTTTTAAGACAAAATATTCAATATTCACATCACAATCATTTAAAAATTAATTATACCCAAAAAATGTCAATTGAGTGTATGAACAGTCGTTGTAATGTGTGTAAACATCAAATTCTCATGTGAGTGTATGCTTATATTATACATAAGCATGAAATGCATTTACTAATTTCTCGATGTTATTTCTCATTTATAGAAATCTAGGGTTCTAACCGTTATTATGAGAAAATGGGATATTACACTGCTAAAATTGTAACTGCTGCTACTGTCGGTTCTGTTTGAACTAAAAATTGTTAGTAGTAAGAGTCTTGATCAATTCTTCCAGAGAATTACCTAAACTAGAAGAAGAGGCTCCTTATTGCCTTGGTTGAAATCCTAGTGCTCCTTGCGACTGATTTTGGAGGTAATTCTGCTACCTATTCCCTTTGTAGCCAAAGTTGGGATGATCCCTCCAACCTGGGTTATATGTTTATGAGTACGAGTTGTATTGGTTCGGAAAGTTCCCTCCTATAGCATTTATGTACTCTATACTTCCTTCTTGTAATGTCAAGCACTCATCAATTGGATGGTTTAAATTTGAACATATTTCACACACTTTCACTTGTGCCTGTCCAACTGTAATTTGTCTCACAAAAAATATTAATTCATCTAAACGATGTTTGATAGATGAATTACTTAACTCATTTACTCGTCTTGAGTTCCGAATTGTTATATGTTAGCAGTCATCCGCTATAGTAAAATCTTAGCTTCAATGGGAGTATTCTCACAAAGTGCCCCATCACTCGTTGCGTCAACCAAACTCCTCTCTATCAATAACAGTCCTTTATAGAAATATTGGATGAGGAGTTGCCCCAGTATGTTGTGGTATGGACAACTGGCACATAACTTCTTGAACCGTTCCTAGTACTAGTAAAGAGATTTTTCGTTATACTGCTTGATACCACATATCTCCTTTCGAATACTTGTTGTCCTTGAGGCTAGAAAATATTTCTCCAAGAATAGCCTCTTCATCTCTAGCCACGTATTTATGCTCCCAATTGATAGATCAAATAACCAGTCCTTTGCTGCATCCTTGAGTGAGAAAGGAAAGGCCCTCAACATCATCTGCTCGCCTGTCACCCTAGGAGGCTTCATGCTTAAACAAACCATATAAATCTCCTTGAGATGTTTATGTGCATCCTCACCTGCAAGACCATGAAAGTTAGGTAATAAATGTATTAGCCCAGACTTTAACTCAAAGGTAACATGTTCAGTAAATTTCAGAAATGCTATGCATAATTGCTTTTCAGTTAAATCAAGCGCAGCAAACTCCCTTAGAGTTTTTGGGTTTGCCATCGCATCTTTGGATTTTGATTCTTCTACTATAGTTGATCTTGCTTCCCTACGTAATCTTTGTAATGATCTCTCCATTTGCAGATCAAGCTACTCAAGTTCTCTACAAGGATATCTGGTCACTATCATACACTAATACTAACAACTATTTAAAAATTAACATATAGAAAAAAGAAAGGATTATAAACAAATATATACACAAAACACCAACTAAAATATAAAAAAAAGTAAACTACCACACTTTGTGGCAACAGCATAAAAATTTGACAGTACTTGACGAGTGCATTGTAAAATTTACTTGACTCTACACATTAAAATTTGTAGTTATGGTGAGTCAGGATCAAATCCACAACGAATATTTGGTTAATTTTAGTAACAAAATTACTTGATCCTAGGAAAATATGAAAAGTGGGGATTTTAGATGTTAAGCAATTTGGATAAAATAAAAGTAAACTATCGAAAGAAAATTAAAGGAAGCAAACGAAAATGAATAAAGTCTCAAATATGTGTAAGATCCAGTTCTAGTGTCAATCTCGGCCAAAACACGAGCAAACATGTTCCATCATCCTAACGTCTTTACACCTCTCTTTGGACTATTGATCTGAAACTAACAGTATGTTCTGATAATCCCACTTTTCCCTTAGGTTTTGTTTAATTAAGATATGATTGTTAATTAAACCTAACTATCGAATAACCTAGGAAACAATCTATAGATTCAATTTGGCAGCAGCATTATGAAGTGAAAAATAATCAATATAGGCAATAACCTTACACGTTTGGGTTATCTAACCTAAGTTATGTTGTTCCTAATGATTCACGATCATTAGATGTTACTAACAAACATCAAATGTAACAATTACATATTACATTCAACAATATGACCAAAATAAAACAATCAAAATAACATATTGAGATCATTTATCCAAAACCTAATTCAATCAACACAAACAACACAATAATCTGAAAAGAGATTACAATATTAATAGGAAGAAATAGCTTAACTATGACTTAGCATTGATATCCCCGTTAAACCAGCATCAAAAATTTAGCCTTCCATCTCCATCTTTAACCTCCGACCATCAGCCTTCCTCTCCATCGCCTCTGTTAGTGTTGAAAAATAAAAAAAATTTAAGAGAAATGAGAGAAAACATTTTTCAAATAGGTCTGTCCCGAATGAGTTCCTCCAGCCATCATAACCTTTTCCTTATATAGTAAAAAAACCTTCTCACACCGATGAGATACTTCTCACAAGTGTGACTAAGTATGTCATGCCTATGAGCAGCTTCTCACGGCCATAAGAAGCATTTCTACCTTGGTTGTTATAGGAATGCAGCTAGAATATCGCTTCACCATAAGAAGGCATAGGCTATCAAGCATGTATGGGAGCAGCTAGCTATTAAGAAAATACAGGGTCATTGGTTTTCACCATGAGAAGAATGCATGGGTGTGAGATGTTATCATAGCCATAAGTCTTCACTCATGACTGTGACAATTTCTAGCAAGTTGTGAGTAGTCTTCCTGGCTTCTTCCTTGCTTCTTCTTTTAAATCTCTTCTTCTTCTTTCAATCTTCTTCTTGCTCCATGAATCAATGGAGTATGGTCATTGAGAGGATGGATTCAATGAATATGCTTTCAGGTCACTTTAAATATACCTAAAATCAAATATGAGCTAAAGTGAGTATCCTAAGTTTTTCCAGGGCATTAATCACTAAGTGTGGTAGATCAAATGAATCAACATTTAAGCACACATTAGAAGTACTTAACTAAAAAGGTTTGTGCCAACTACTCCTATATCATCACATTCTCTAAACTGAGGGAATTCAACATGCCTTGGCTCGATCTTTAAGCTTGAATGTTAATAGCGTCTTTTTGGATGAATCCTCTAATAACTCGTATATCTAAACATGTCATATATCTCTAAGAAATTAGCTAAATAGGCAATAGGATCCTCATTGTCCATTCCATAAAAGTAGACATTAGTTTGCAACATGTTTAGCAAGGGTGGTTTAAGTATGGAACTATTTCTCTGCACTAGTCATCTTATAACCCCTTGTTGATCAACATTAAACCTTATAATAAGGGTTCTTTTATTGATCTTCTTAGTTCTTTTCTTCTACTATTGATCTTTCTATAGCTTCTTATCATCTACTTTCTAAATTTCTCTCTCTTGCTTGGTAATGTCAAAAACTTGTATATAGTGGAGCATGTTATAAATCGTTGTTGTTCTTATATTCATGCAACAAAAACTTATATTCCCCAATAATGGCACCAAAAACTTCTTTTTTGTGTTCTAAATCTATCTATACCATAAGTATATGGATCATATCTTTATAATATAAATAGGATTGTTCACACAAATATTGTTATAAGTCACCTAAAATTTTTATAACACTTTGTTTAAGGTAACAATATAATAATTTTTCTAGAAGATAAACTAAATTTGATAATTGAACAATCAACAAAGAAGCAGTGACTTTGTGATTAATCAGTGATAAAAACTTAGGAATTACCTCTAACCTTGTTTTGTTTTCACCTCACCTTCTTGATTTAATGAAACTTGACCCTAAATATCCAATAGTTATTATTACCATCAATAGATCTAACCAAATAATCATAATTGAAATAGATGAGAATTTAATTTTTAACTTAAGATATCTCAAATTTCTCCCTAACTATCTATTTAAATTTGAAACAATCTTATGGACAACTAACAAACAATTAAGATCTCTTCATAATTACCTATTAATCTAATGTCTATAGGTCTATTATGGTACCAGCTATTGTTGTGAAACATAACATAGGTATTTCAACCTAATCTTTTATTTAAATCAATGATTAAAACAATAAACACCACAAAGTATGTTTATATTAAATGAAGAACATAAAAGTTTAACAAAAATAAATCAAGAGGGATTTCTAAAATAAATTTAGCAATTCATAGCTAAAATAAATCCATAATTTTTCATAATCAAAATTTAAGAATAATGAAAAATTATAAGATTAAATTTTGGATGTATTCTTCATCTTGTCTTTGAGCTGGAAAATTCTAGAGCCTTATTCTTCTGGAATTTTGCCTCTTTGATCTCTTTCTTAAATGTTCCATTCACCTCTTCTTATGTTTTTGTTTTAATTAAATACTTCTTAATCATCTTAGGCTCTTTCTTGGGTTTCCTTACTATTTATATTCTAAAAATATCCCCAAATCATCAAAATTATAAAAATCTCACATTCTGAAAATTCTGTCTTTACACGATCGTAACTGTGCATCATCATGCACTGCCACTTATCTGTATGCTTTGTAACAATCATTCATTTTCCATGATTGTGATAGAGGCTCCCTAACTTCTCCAACTTCAATTCTACAAGACCATGTAGGTATATAATCGTGACCTATCTCTTCCTCTTGCTTCTTTTTCTACTTTTCTTGAAGTTCCATTTCAAAACTCATCATCGAAACATAGTAAACGTCCCTTAAAACATGCATTAAAATCAAATTCTTATCCTAATCAACGATTATCAAATAAAACAAAAATAAAAACTAATATAAAAATTATATCTAAGTTCTAAACACATGATTATCACCCAAGAAAACACTTAATTGCATATGCTATAGCCTAGAAAACACACTTTAAAATACACCTATCTTTAAACCTCAATAAATGGAGTATTATCCAATGCAATATGGCATGATAATTGGAAATTGTAAGGCTCACCTTAATATTGACATGTGAAATTTTAAAATAAATTTTCACAATATTTTTATAATTTTCTTTTATAATGTGTAGTTGTGGATTAAAATAAACTTAAGTTAAAATATAAAACAAATAACAAAAGAAAATTATTTGAACTCACCAAAATTGCAACATATCCCTAACCTTAATCCCATCCCTATTGTCATCACCACCACCATTTCTAGCCTTTCTTTTTTAATTCTCAAAAGTGATAGAGCATACTATAGATTAGATTTAATAATAAGGTAAGATATTTTTTATTTCCCATGAATTTGTTATTTCTTGAGTGATATCTTTACCTTACCACACTTTTAGGTGACTGTAACACCCCCTTACCGTAGGGTACGTACCGGGATGCCCGTAGGTCATTCCGATACGTATCCTATGCTAAGGGAGCGCTACATGCAATCACTACAATACTCCACATGGCATCATATCAATTTGAATAATAATGCAGTAATTGTAAATCACAAGATTTAAAAAAAACAAATTCTTCCTCTTTTCATTGTTCAAAATCAACAGTTTATACATCATCAAGCTGTACTGTCTGTACATATCTGTACATGTATATACAAACACCTAGTACAAGATACTACATGAAAGAGGAAGAATACATTAACTATCTAGGTAATCCCAAAAATCCCAGCTGACCGACCTGTGAGCCATGACTTCTCTCGCCAACACGATCCACATGGTCTGAGAAGTCCCTCTGGGGCTAGGAGTCTACTCTCGGTCCTGAAAAATATGTTGCAATTTTGGGTGAGTTCGCGAACTCAGTGAGGTAACCATCATCGATGGTCCACTCAATTCATGCAACACATTAATATAGCATACTTATCCATACAGTAACCATATCACAGGTATTGTACAATTTCACAAAATCACAAGATCAAAAGTATCACATCAGTATAAGGCATTCAGCCTTTCACTCAGTCAAACACATTCAACA
>JANQBM010000008.1:27810625-27821562 GCA_025594535.1 Erythroxylum domingense
TTTAGGGTCAGTTCTTTATAGATGATAAAGTTAAAATGCATAAATTTCTCCCATTGAACTCTTCTTCCTAAGTTTTCAACATTTTCTCTCTATTCAATTCTTTCAACTATCTCAAAATCTAAATATCTAGGCACAACAACAATTTAGAACAAAGGGTTTAGAACGGTTATCTTCCTCTTCTGAGTAAATCAAAAAGGGTGCTCCATAATCTGCTACTCAGTTTCGTTGTCCATACCCCAACTCTTATGCTTTGCCCTTTGGTTGAACGTATTTGGTTGATTACTTAATTCACAGACACATTTGGAATGAGAGATGTATGAAGAATTTAAAGAGAGAAAGAACTTTGAAGAGGGTTGTAAAGATAAGTGAGAAGATCTAGGAGTCTTGATTCTAGAGAGAGTGGAGAGAGTGTCATGGGTAAGAAAAGAGAGGGTAGGGGTGAATTTATAGGTTAGGGAGAAGAAAGGAGGGGGAAAATTAAGAAAGAAAGCTTGAAAATTGTATGTTCCAAGTTTTCCCTGTTGCAAGTCACAATCGTGATAGAGAGTAAATTCTCAAGTCACGATCATGAACAAGGATGTCACATTCGTGATAAAGACTTCAAAATTGGGTCACGATCATGACACTATAAATTTTGAGGCTCCTTTCCTGTTTTTGATTCTTTTCTTCGTGATTCCTGAATTCCTAACATATATTTTCATCAACACCTCATTGTCTTACCATCTACACCCTTCTAATCCATTATGAAAAAGAGAGAGAGAGAGGGAGAGAGAGAGATAAAGAAAACCTAAGTCATACTTATGTTCGATTTCTCCGAGATGTTTAACTTGTATAAAAAAACTTGCAAAAACAAAGTTGAAAACCTAATATAAAAAAACGATAAAACAAAAAAAATTTAAAATCATGGGTTGCCTCCCATACAGTGCTTCATTTACTGTTGTTAGCTCGATGTACTTCTTTTGTTCACAGTAGTTCAAACGAATCATGTAATTGTAGCATTACTATATGTTTCATAACTTGTAAATGAGCTACCTAACTGTGCTTTCTACCACCTTTCTTCCTCTTCTTTTTTATTTGATTATTCTTTCAAATTTGTGTCTTTTCTGGTGGGTCTTTGTGAGTATAACTCTGCTCAACTTTTTCATAAGATTTGTTTCTCTCGATAGCATCCACAGATTCGAAAGGATTTCTTTTACCATCAGACACTCTAAATGAAACCCTCTTGTCCCCTATGCTGAGAGTTAACTTGCCTCCACTAACATCTATAAGAGATCGAGCGATGGCTAAAAATGGTCGTCTAAGGATAATGGGTACCTCCTAATCTTCCTCTATGTCTATGATGGTGAAGTCTGTGGGAAAGGTGAATTTATCAATCTTAATAGGAACGTCCTTGAATATGTCCTTAAGATGGTGGATCGATCTATCAGCCATTTACCACACATCGCAGTTGGTGTTATTTCACCTAACTCCATCTTTTTGTATAATATGTAAGGTATCATTCTTTAGCTCTTTTCTTATCTTATTCCCTTTCTTCTTCAACTAGGTTGAGTTTCTCTTTGATGGATTAGGTGATTGTCATTATCCTTTCCTTCAGATTTGTTTTAGTGTTGCTCGAAAGACTCCCTGCACTTTGTGCAGACAATGCATCTACCAATTAACTCATTTGAATTTCTAAGTTGTGGATGGAATAGGCATAGTTCTTTGTTACTTTTTCAAATCTTCCTTCCAATCTCTTATGAGCGTAATCTATACTTCCAAGCTTGTCCAAGATTTTGTCTAACTTAGCATCCATGGAGTTTGGTTTCTCTTATTGAAATCCTGGTGGCACTTGAGGTCAGAATTGACCTCTTGCATTGTTTAACCAAGATAAATTTAGGTGGTTCTTCCACCCAAAATTATACATATTGGAGTAAGAATTGTTCCCTCCTCCTTGATTAAATTGGGTTCCCATGTAGTAGGTTAACAATAAGCTCTATTAACCTTGATTTTTCCTTAGGTTGTGTTTAATTAAGAAACGCTTGTTAATTAAACCAAACCATCAAACAACTTAGGATAAGCTCTCTATATTTAATTGGACAACAACATTATAAGTTAGGAAAACAGATTAATCAATGCAACAACCATATATGCTTAGATCATGTAACCTAGGTTATCTTATCCATAATGATTTGACACCAATCAGAAACACAACAATTATATATTATATCCCTAATGATTTGAAACTATTAGTTGCCAGAAACAAATCTCAATATAACAATTACGATGTATATTGAAGATTATAGTAATGGGTTCGTAATAAAATAATCCAATGAATGCATTAAGATCATCTTAACAATATACCTAAACAATAAACATAGGATAACATAATCAATTCGTAAGGGAAAAAAACAACAAATACAATGAAAGATATGCTTAACTGGGTTCTTCAGCATCTATATCACCTCTGAAATGGATCGGGAAAGCCTAGCCCTCCATAGGTCTCCAAAGGATGAGAGCTTTTCTGCTCTTCATTCTCTTCATCTCCTGAAACTCACTAAAACGATTCATCCAACATTTCATAAACGTTTCTGTCATCACATGTTCTTTTTATGCTAAAAAGTAGACTTTTTAGGTGTTAGGAGTAAAAGTCATGAGTCACGTCAATGACACACTTGTCATAGGTGTGACTAGTGTGTCATGCCTATAACACACTTGTCATAGGCATGAGAAAAGTCTCAGGCCCAAGACAATATGTCTCAACTATTGGTCATGTCCATTTACTCTTCATCTTCATGCATTTTCTTGCCTCCTCTTGCTGTAATGTTTCTTCTTCTTATTCCATAAAGACAAGTGAGGGTGAATCTCAAGAAGGCAGCTCAAGATTGTGCTTTCAACTCACTTTAACTCTTTCACTTCCGAATTGTACCTAAAATTAAATATGAACTAAAGTGAATGTCTTAAGCATTTCATAACATTAATCACTAAGTTTTATGGAATGTAAAATCAATTAAGCACATATCATTAGTTCTTACTGATAGTGAACTGTAGCACATAATTTAGTCTATTTGTTAAGGTTTTAGCAATAATCTTATAAATGAAATTGGTGCATGAAATAGGTTTAAATTCACTATATGTTATAGGGTTATGAATTTTTGGAATCAAACATAAGGAGGTCTTATTAATCTCTTTAAGTAGTATTCCATTTTTGAAGAACTCATGCATAGCTTCTTTAATAAATCTTCCTATTTTATCCCATTTTTTATAGAAGAAACCATTCAAACCATCTATTCTTAGAGCCTTTGAACCATTTATTTTAAAAACCACTGTCTCTATCTCTTGATCAGTGACCTACCTGTTTAGAAAGTTAGCTTCATCTTCAGGAACTTTAGCAAATATAAAAATCCTGAGATCTTCATTGTAAATGCTAGCATTCCCTTTAGTTCCTAAAAGCTTTTGGAAGAATTCCATAGCATCCTTAGCAATCCCAGATTGATCATATATGAACTCCTCTTATTCAATTTTAATTGAAGTGATCCTGTTAATATTTCTTCTTGACGACATTGTATATAAAAAAACTTGGTGCATCTGACCCCATCCTTAATTCATTTAATTCTGGATCTCTTTCTTAACAATGAGCAATGTTTTGCCACTGGTTACATATAGTGCTTCAGTGCTTCCTTCTCCTCATTTACAACAATCTCATCAGTCCGGTTATCAGTTAGTGATTTCTAGATGAATGAGATTCATAGTCTAGTAGCTTCAAACTCTTCAATTTTTACTTTATAGCCTTTAATTTTTGCATCTAAATAAAATGTTTTCTACTAGAGACCTCAAACTCCAAACCTTTAGAAATGGCTTAGTGAAAACCTTCCACAGTAGTAAGGAAGTTGTTAAATCTGAATGGGTCTTTAATATGAACCTTTTTGAAACAGTTATCCACCTTGATAGGGCTACAATTTGAAAACCCTAGATCCAAAAAGATGACTTTGCTGTCTGGAAAAGTTGTTAACCACTCAACATTCACTAAGGCCCTATCCAATTTCTTTCAAATAAATCAGTTAGAACTCTGCTTGTTGCTCTATGTAAATCTATGACCCTTAAATTTTATGTCAAAAAGTTCCACATCTTTGGCACAATAAAAAAAAATCCATATTGTAGTTGAGCAAATTACAATTCCCTTCAACTTCTAATCTATAAATAGTTAAATTGAAATCGCCACTTATATTTCATGGACATCTAGTTGACCTTTTTAGTCTTCCTAGTGAATTCCATCAATCCAATCTTTGGAAAGCAGTATTAAAACCATAAACAAAGGTAACCGAAATAAAAGTAGTATTAAAAGTTGTAGTTTATATCATGTTTTAGTAGGTGTTGTAGTGTGTTTTTAGGTGTTGATTAGATGAATTATGCATGTTTAGGATTAGAATAGTGTAATGTGATTATGTGTTTATGATTTTGAGTATTATGTCATTTATAGCATGTTATTGGACTTTTATTTTATAGGCTTGGAGTTTTTTTATGTGTATATTAGTATTTGAAATCAGATGAAGAAGATCGAGTAAAGTTAGAGAAAGTTTGGAGAAAGAGTCGGGCCACGATAGTGACATTCAAATTCACATTCTCTTTCTCATTCATATTTGTCATCAGACCTTGGTCTGACATTCAACATTTAAATTGAGAATATTTATTCCATCAAATTCACATTCAATGAGCACTTCCAATGTGTTATTCAGCATCAAATGCCTCAGACATTCAATGTCCAGAATCATTACATACACATCACATAATAATTCAATACAATATTTAACAAACACACAATCAAGGTGAGACATCTTACGTTACTCATAGTTTGCTCCCATTAGCTTATTACCTTGAAGTACCGGTAATGTCTGAAAGCGGTCGCTTAATGTGTTCTTCTATAACATGCAAACATATACATTTACCATTACTACTTTGCACATTCACATGAATACTCAATCATAAGCACATGTATATATGTTATGTATAATGCATGTTCAATGTCAAATTCCTGGGTATATTTCCCTAATACACATCTTATAATCAATTAACATTATCTTTTAATCATCCTTTAATACCTAATACACTTTGTCCACTTTAATCACCTCATTCAACATCAACTAGGTTCATTCAGGATCTTATTCAAGCCTAAATACGTCATGTGGGAGCACCCTAACATTGATTGGTTCATAATTCACTTAAAAGACAACTATCTTTCTTTATAAGTTTGGCCACGATCATGGTGTCTTTCCTACAATCATGACAAAAACTTTTGGAGATAGCCATGATCGTGATAGAAACCTTTTTTGTTAGGTCATGATCACATGGGTGAGGACCACGATCGTGCCCTTCAATTTTCCTCCTCCATTCATCCGAATTTAACACATCTCTTAACACCAATTTTATAAAAAAAATTTCCAGAATTCACTACCTCTAATACAACATCATTCCACACTAATTCAAATACCAATTTGATTACATTAAACTCTCAACTTCTACTCATTTAATTTACCATTTCAAACTTAATCTCATCATTCATGAAATCTAATCTCCTTCCATACTATGTCTCATTCATAAACTTCAAACCATTCATTTTCAAAATCCATCATTTTAAGTTCATAACCGCTTTATTTCTACCTCACTTACCAATTTAAACATTCACCAAAACAAGTCATACAAGGTATTAACTTTAACCACAAAAACAAGACATATTCATATACTCTCTCATCATCAATTTTCTGCACATTTTCTACTTCATTAACACCTTCATTTTAAACCCTAACTATCACTTTAATCATCTCAATTCAACACTCTATAGTACTCCCCTTTAATATCCCTAAGCTCATAATTTGTCACACGTTAAAACATAAAGTAAGACAACTCTATTTACCTCTTCATCCACACACATCATCATACTTCAAAATTCCTTGTTCATAATCATTCATCTCTTAAATTTCGTCATCATAATTGCTTCTTACTAAATCAATTCATGTATAACATTAACTCATAAAAATTTAAAACATTATCTCTTTATTATTATTACTACTCACGTTAACACAAAAACAAATTTCATGATCATGATCATCGATCTCAAATTACTCATCATATTAGTTTCATTTAACACTACTCATAAATATCAAAGCATAACTTACTTTCTTTACTCTTAAACTTCTTTAAAATCTCACTTAGCCCTAGCTTTCTTCTCTCACACGTGCATCATCATTCAAAGGTGGTAGGGTTGAGCCTTTAATGGGAAATGAAAGAGAGAGTAAGATGGGAGTAGCAAGTGGAAGATGAGGGCTAGATTTAATGTTAATGGAAGTTAGTAAATCAAAATCGTGAAAGAGCAGAAGAAGAGAAAGCCACGAAGAAGGTGAAAAAAAGAGTCAAAATGAAAAACTAATAGGAGAGTGTCTTGCAATGGGAAAATTTGTGAGAGATGAGTGGTAAGTGGTAGTTACACTTGTCACTGCCACTTGTCACTCTATCATAGTCCCATTTGGACCCCTTTTTAATAACTAGTCTATTTAACTCCAATTTCTAATCCAATTGTCTCCCAAATTTCAATGACATTTGTCAATAAATCCCAAAAGTCATTTATCAAAATTTCTATTTCCATTTGACTCTTATTTCTACTACCATTTATTAATTATCTTGCCACTCGAAATTTTTCCTAATCCAAAATACCCAAAATTTTAAAATTTTTCCTAAATTTCACCAAAATTTATAAATCAATACTTGTACACTCCAATTCAATTTTCAATACATATAAACCATAGTTCATATCAAAATCACATTATAAATTAGTTATACCCAGAAAAATGTTAAGGAATGCATGTATAATCATTTTACTGTGTGAACATTAGTATTCACCTGCGTGCATATATGCTATAATATGCATGAGCATGAAATGCACTTCCTAAATTCTTAATAATCTCTCATATACTACTCCTAGGGTTCTAAACCTCATAATGGATAACGAGATGTTACAATTCTCCCCTCTTTAGAAAAAAATTCGTCCTCGAAATTCTTACCTGAGTCATCGAATAGGTGGGGATATTGTCTCCTCATGTTCTCCTCCGTTTCTCAAGTCGCTTCCTCACTCGAGTGATTCTTCCAAAGGACTTTTACCAATGGAATTCCTCGATTTCTCAGCTGTTTTGTTTGATATCCAACTATCTTGATCGACTCCTTATCATATCTGAAATTACTAGATATTTTGATCTCCTGTGCCGGTAGCATATGCATCGGATTTGACTGATACCTTCTGAGCATACTCACATGGAATACATTGTGTATCTGAGACATCTCACTCGGTAAGGCTAATATGTAAACCAATGATCCTATCCTATTAATGATCTAATAAGGACAAATATACATAGGGCTCAACTTACCCTTCTTACCAAATCTCAATACTCCTCTCTAAGGCGAGACTCTCAAAAACACTTTTTCTCCTACATTATATTCCATATCCCTCCAGTGCTGATCCACATAGCTCTTCTGTCTATCTTGAGCTGCTTTTATTCTAATTCGGATCAGTTACACCTTATCTACAGTACCTTGTATCCACTTCATCCCTTCTACCATTCTCAATCCTTCTTCATCCCAATACAGAGGTGATCGACCTTTTTTGCCATACAATGCCTCGTACGGTGCCATTCCGATACTATTGTAATAGTGATTGTTATATGCAAATTCAATCAAGGTTATATATAGATCCCATACTCCTTGAAACTCCATTATACATGCTCTAAGCATATCCTCTACAGTATTGATCGTCCTATCACTCTATCCATCTGTTCAAGGACGAAATGCAGTACTGAAGTTCAACTTCGAAGACATAGCTGATTGTAAATTCTTCCAAAACCTCAAAGTAAATCTGGGATCCCTGTGCAATACAATGGACACTGGAAACCTATGCAATGAAACTACCTCTTCTACATACCTTCGAGCTAACTGGTTTAGTGAGCTGCTCTCTCTTACTGGTAAGAAATGTGTCGACTTAGTCAATCGATCCACCATGACCTATATGATATCATGTTTCCTCGAGGTCTTTGGCAATCCCATTACGAAATCTATAGTAATTCATTCTCATTTCCACTCCAGAATAGGTAATGAATGAAGCTTCCCAGCTAGAGCCTGATGCTTAGCCTTAATTTGCTAACACGTTAAGCACTTAGCTACATAGTCAGCTACTTTCTTTTTCATCCCTAGCCACCAGAAATGTTGCTTCAGTGTGTATACATCTTAGTGGTACCAGGATGCATAGCATAAGTTACTGTATGGGCCTTCTCCAAAATCTCCTTCCTCAAATTATCAATGTCAAGGATGCATAACCTCTGCTTTAACCATAGTGTCTCATCTCTCAATTCAAATTTAGAATCTTGATTCACCTTTAACTTCTCAATCAGCTTCACCATTTTAGGATCTTCACTATGAACTTTTCTAATCTTGTTATGCAACATCGGTCTCAACTTTAGTGTAGCTATCAATGGGTCATTCTATTCTAAACTCAATTTCACATTCAAAACTTTCAATTGAATTAAGCTTGGTAGTCTCGATATCTAAATCTGAGCTACACTACTATTCGACTTCCTACTTAGTGCATCTACCACCACATTAGCTTTTCCCGGATGATACTCAATCGTAAAGTTATAATTCTTTAACAACTTTATCCATCTCCTCTGTCTCATGTTCAACTCCTTCTGACTTAGCAGATAACTCAAGCTCTTATGATCAGTGTATATTTAGAATGTCTCTCCATATAAATAATGTCTCCATATCTTTAGAGCAAAGACTACTGTTATAAGCTCTAAATCATGTACCAGATAGTTTATCTCGTGAGACCTTAATTGTCTCGATCCATAGGCTATGACCTTGGCATACTGCATCAACACACATCCCAAACCTTGATATGAAGCATCACTGTATACTATATAGCCACTAGTTCCCGATGGAATAGTCAATACCGGTGCTGAAGTCAATCAATGTTTCAGTTCCTCAAAGTTTCTCTGACACTCGTCGTTCCACCTAAAAACCACATTTTTCCTCAAAAGTTTAGTCAGAGGGGCTAAGATCAATGAGAACCCCTCGACAAACCTCCGGTAACATCCGACTAATCCTAGGAAACTCCATATTTTTGATACATTCTTTAGAGCCTCCCACTTCATTACCACCTTTATCTTCTTTAGATCCACTTGTATACCTTGTCCATTTACCACGTGACCCAAAAACACTACTTAACTCAATCAAAACTAACATTTACTAAATTTGACATATAGTTGTTTCTCCCTCATAATTTGTAGGATTACTTTTAAGTGCTCAGCATGCTCTTCTCTGCTCTTGGAGTACACTAAGATATCATCGATAAACATAATTATAAAATGATCCAAATAGGGCTGAAACACTTTATTCATCAATTCCATAAATGCAATTGGGGCATTGGTTAACCCAAACGGCATTACTAAAAACTCATAATGCTATACCTGCTTCTGAATACACTCTTTGGTATATTAGCCTCTGCTATCTTCAACTGATAGCACCCAGATCTCAAGTCCAACTCAATAAAAACCTGAGCTTCTTGCAATTGATCAAGCAAATCATCAATTCTAGGCAATGGGTACTTGTTCTTCACTGTTACCCTATTCAGTTGTCTATAATCGATGCATAGTCTTAACGTTCCATCCTTCTTTTTCACAAATAAAATTGGAGCTCCCCATAGTTATACACTAGGTTTAATGAAACCTTTTCTAGCAACTTCTACAACTGAACCTTTAACTCCTTTAGTTCCATAGGTGCCATCCTATATGGAGGAATATATATAGTGCAGCACCTAGAACCAGATCGATCGTAAACTATATTTTCCTATCTAGAGGTGAGCCAGATTGCTCAATGGGAAGCACATCTAGGAATTTCTTAACCACAAGAATGTCTTGCACATTCTACTCAATTCAAGTATCAATGACACGGGCCAAATAAGCCTCACATCCTCCTTGCATCAACCTCAAGACACTCATAAATGAGATCAGCTTAGTTGGCATTGCCTGACTAATACCTCTGAAAACTGCTCTTAGCTTATTAGGAGATTTTAATATTATCTTCTTAGTATAGCAGTTCATAATGACCCCATGAGCAGTGAGCCAATACATGCCTAGGATAACATCTATTTCCTTTAACTGTAGTACAATTAAATCTGCCTCCAGTTTTGTCTGATTAATTCGAATAAAGCACCTCTTGCAGACCTCTCCTATTACTGTGGTACTACCTATCGGTGTACTTACCTCTAATCCATATCTAAATAGCTCTCTATCACAATGCAACCTAGATGCTATGTGCGATGCAATAAAGAAATGAGTAGATCCAGGATCTAGCAATGCAAAAGCCTCAAAAGTAAATATAAGTAACACAATTGCAACGACATCTGGAGAATCCTGAGCTTCCTGTATTTTCATTGTATATACTCGGGCCTGAGACTGTGATTGATTGTTCTGTACCTCAGTCCTGATAGTAGGACTCCTAGAGCTTATTCTGCCTTTACCACAGCCTCTCTGTCCATATCCACTAGCTCGACTCTGCTAAACAGTAGTTTCAGTTACTCCTCCTCCTCTCCTTTCAAACTGTGCTCCAAACACAACAGAACAATCTCTAATCTAACGTTTAAATGACCTGTATTGAAGGCAAGCTCCAGATAATTTCCAGCATTCCCCACTGTGCTTCTTTCCACTTTGCTTGCAACTTGGCAACTGACCTGATACTACACCTCTTCCACTGCCAGACTATATAAAGCTACCCTTTTGTCTGAACCATGACTGTCTTGATCTAGCTGGTAGTCTAAAAGCTCTATTCTGGCGCTTGTTAAACCTTTTGCTAGAACCGCCCTGAGATTCACTGGCCCTCTTCAATCTAGACTTTGATCTATATTTAGACTAATTGTCATTCAA
>JANQBM010000008.1:28071196-28092018 GCA_025594535.1 Erythroxylum domingense
ATAGGAGAGGCCGAGGTGGGCTTGCCCGGCCCATTGACATGTCTAATATTAAATACAAAATCAATTCTTGGAAAAATGTTTTTATCTAAAATAGGTAGGCTTTAGTTAATATTTTCAATTTTGAGGAACATCCACATCCATTAGAATGCAAATATCTTTCTTCCCAAAAAGATAATCAAGGAAATTGAAAGATACACCAAGTACTTTTTAAGGTCTACGAAAGCTATGAATTCCAAATGTGTTAAAATCAAGTGGAAGGAACTTTGCTTGCCTAAATGAGAGGGAGGAATTGGGTAGTATCCATCCAGTTAATGTAATATGTTATATTGGCTAAAATGATATATAGGTTATTTAACGATAAAGAGGTATGATGGTCTAAATGGATGGATGAATACTATCTCTTATAATCCAGCTTTTGTTAACTAAAGGTTAGTAGAGAACAGTCTTGGAATGTGATTTAAATTCATACAATAAGGGACTAGATTTTTCCATCTTTCAAGAGCTTGATAAGAAATGGAAATAATTCTTGGTTCTAGTTTGATAACTTGTCCAATTTGGGCCCTTTTCTATAAGAGGGAGGGTTAACTTTGCTCACACTGAGAATTTCACTAAATGCTAAAGTAAGTATAATAAGAAATGATGGGATTTGGGATTGTATTTTTAGGGATTGGCTTGTATTGCAGACAACTTACCCCTACATAATCCAAATACCCTAGATGATGATTAGGTTATATATATAAGGGACTCTTCAGACATTTTCACCAATCAATCTTTCTTTCAAATTATGAGGCCTCACTCACATAAAGTATTTTGATTTGATTAGATTTTGGATAAATCTATGATTCCTAATGCTTCTTTTATTAGTTAGCTGCTTGATAGACCCAAATTGAAAACCAAAGAGAGATGTTTTGGCAAACAGAACTCCTTATATCTTCTTTATAGGTCTTCCTTAAAATCTACTCCTCATTTGTTTTTTCAACATACTTACTCACAAGTTCTATGTTAAAGAGTCCAACAAGTGCTATAGACATATTATGGGGTATGAGATTGGATTAATATTCTAAAATGGGCATGTGGCGTAGTAAAAAAAAAAGAAACATGATGCTTGCTTATTTAAAACAACCTTTAATTATTGATTATATGCACTTTAACGTGAAAGAAACAACATGCTACATAGAGATTCTTCTATAAATAAGCATGCATTGTCTAATACAGTTATTTATTTGATTAGGAAAATCATATTAGCTCATAAAGCTTATAAAGGAGCTAGTGATTAGATGAGGAGTAATAAGAGTTTGATGTGAAATTTTATTTGTATCTTAGTTAGCTTTAGCTATGTTGAATTTGATGTTACAATTTATAGTAATTTCAATCTCTTATTATGTATAAGAGATGATATGAATCTTTAGTTAATGAGTCAAGCTGATGATAATAAAATATTTTTTTCATAAGAGGTAATCCAAGAACTTATATTTTATTGTTTAATCCCTTATTTCTTTGTTCATTTATTTTGTTATCAATAATACTTATATATGTGTTAGTTTCTTTCTCTTTCTATTTTTAGTTTTTACATTGAAGATAACAAGAGTTCAAATGTAAGGAGGAATTATTCTAAAACACTCTTAAATGGAGAGTTTCTTTGTTGGCCCCTAAAAATTTTTTGTTGAGTTAAGTGTGATATTCTATGGAATTCGAATTTTTGCCTTAGAATGAATGGAGTTGTTAAGTATGATTTTTATAAATTATGAGCACATTATAGAATTATTATTGGAGTTTAATTTTTTATGTCAATGTTAGTAGGATTTTATTTCACTAGTTAGTGAAATTAATGCATTAAGAATGGATTGAGGGCATTTTTGGCATATCAGTTAAGTTTAGAAACCAAGAAGCATAAAAGGAAGGGCAAAGATGACTTTTAGCGCTCATTAAGGGTAAAATGGAAAGAAGAAAGTGTAGTCTTGCTTTTAAGGAGGAGAAAAACGTGAATTAAAGGAGAAAATGAAGTGAAAAACGAAAATTGAAGAGAGGAAGGAAGAGTGTCGTGGGAGAAGAAGAAAAGAAAATAAAGCTAAACTAGGTTTCCAATTTTTTTAGTTTTAAAGAGTGATTTTGAAGTTGTTCAAGAAGGGAAAAAGAAAGAGGAATAGAAGAGCTTCCATTTGAGCCAAACATATCTTTGTTTGGTAAGGATTAAAGGTAAGCCCAATTTTAATCCTTTGGATTTTTGGAAGGATTTTGGTTCATGAAGCTTAGAAAATGTATGGGTTTAAGTATTCTAAAATCAAATTTTAATGAATGTGCCTTTTGAGTTCTCAATTTGGATTCCTATTGAATTGGGATTTTTGCCAATATTGAAGGAAATCAAGAGGAAAGGCAAGAGGAGCTAGAAGAGAGGCGTCTTTGAGTAATTGTTAAGCAAGGAATTCAATGTAGGTTACATTTTTATAATTGAATAATAGGCCATTAATGTTTCTTCAAAATCAAGAAAGTAAATGTTTTCACTTGTATTAGAAATGTGCATTTATTGCTCTTTGAATGCTTTGAGAAAGTGCTATGTGTTTAGTATGTGAATATTGTGTTGATTATTTATGAAAAGAATGCGAAAATGAATTTTTTTTACTATGTCTATAAAATCACTTTTTGGAAAAAGTGCCATTTTAGGCAATAAGTTTATAAGTTATGAAATACATGTTATGTGGGTTTGGTCTAGTCCATTCTATATGTTAAGTGCTCTTTGACTAAAGGCCTCTCCCGCCTGCCCGTAAGTGGCATGGAGCTCCGTCAGGAATTCCCTCATGTTTACAACTATACAAAACCACTATGTAGGATTGTATTAGTTCGTTCTGTTCACGACTACACAGGACCATTTCATGGGAATGTGTTAGCTCGTTCCACAGGACCATTTCATGGGAATGTGTTAGCTCGTTCTGCTTATGGACTCCCAAACCATTTTGATGTGCTTATATGTTGACAAGTTTATTGAATGCATGATTTGAGTTGCTTATAAAGTGTTTGATAAATTAAAAATCTGGAAATATGTGTTTCATGATGCATTGTGAATTGCTTTAATGGTTTTGCTTATTACCAGTTATAAAATTATTACCCACAAGCTTTAAGCTCACCGCTATTCTTTCCCATCTTCAGGCGATGAGCAAGAGATCGAGGGATCGAGCATAAGGGCATTACTTTGGATTTTGCTTATTTTGTATTTTAAGTTAGTTTTTGTAAAAGAAGGCTTTAGTTGCATTTTGAGCAATTCTACTTTGTGTAAATTGTGTATTTTTGGACTATGATGTATTGTGGCTTGAAATGCCCATTAAAGCTTTGTAAAATTCTTATCTTTTGATGATAATGAAATGGGATTGTGTTTTTGCTCATGACTCTCAAAGTTTGTAGATTGCATTTTTAAGCATTCATAAGGTTAAAATTTTGTATTCTGACTTCTAGGGAAAATTTGTATTGATATAGGCTGAATTAGATAGATTTATCTTCTTGAAAGTTGTATATCTTTTTCTTAGCTTTCCAACGATATAAAATTTGGAATTTTTTGACTTCGGACATAAAAGATATGGCCTTTAGACAAAGCATAGGTACTAGATGAAGTGTTAGACAAAGCGATTTTTACCCTCTATATGACAAAATTTTTCTTCAAGGTCTCCACTAAAGTTGTAGATCCTTTTCTTAGCTTTCTAACGATATAAAGTTTGGAATTTTTGGACCTCGGACGCAAAAGATACAGCCTTTAGATGAAGCATAGGTACTAGACGAAGTGTTAGATGAAATGTCAGACGAAGCGATTTTGACCCTCTAGATGACAAAATTTTTCTTCAAGGTCTTCACAAAAGTTGTAGATATCAAAGTCCTCTTCGAAACCATCCTAAAATGACCAAAATCAGATATCTATAATGAAAGTTATACTAATTGTCCCAAGATAGGTACAATATGATTGAGGACATAATCAGGTTTGACTCTTTTGGCCATAACTTCATCCCTAATCTCCAAATGAAGTGATTATTGAACTAATAGATTCCTAACATAGTTCTATACCTCTCCATAAAAATTTGATAGCCTTTGGTGTGGATTTGAAAAAGATTAATGGAAAGAAAGTGAGGGAATCGATTGGAGGAGCATGACTTAGTTATGAGCCTATTTTGGCTTTTAAGCATACCTTAACCTGTATAATAGGAAACTTTTAGGATATAATAAGAATGAAGATGAACCGAGGATGACTAATGAGAGTTAATGGAAATAACCCTATAGGATAGTTCACACGCTCATGCTTTCATGGCATTCAGATAGTTGGGCTCCGGGAACGGGGCCAACATTCTTTTATTTTGTTTCAAATGGATTAAATTGCTATAAATATTATGAGGATAAATCAGTTGAGTATGAAGGTTAAATGTATAGAATGAATAAATTAACTTGAGATTAATTAATTTTGAAAATCTAGTGAAAATGGACATGAAAACTTGTTAGTAAAATAATTAACCCTTTAGGCTTTTTAACTAGTGTTAGGAAGGTTATCCCTCCATCTTGTCCATCAATCTCCAAGCATCAACCATCATCTGAGAGAAAATGAAGAAGAATGTAGGTTTTTCGTTCTATCCAGCCTCTTGTAGCCATCACATAACATTACCTTTTATAGTTAAAAACTAGGTTTAACATAGACAACTAGCCTTCTCACCACCCACTCACAACCGTGAGACATTCTTACATAGGCATGAGAGTGGTCTCACACCCGTAAAGTTGGTATCACAACCATGAGACTCTCACTATTGTGACATTTCACCAGCTTGACCGTGAGCTCTTCAAAGCTTGGTTCTTCACTTTTATGCTTTATTTTTGTCTCTTCTTATTTTAATCTTCTTCTTCTTCTTGCTCTATGAAGACAATAGAGTATGCACATTGAGAAGATGGCTCAATGAGTATGCTTTCAGTTCACTTTAGCTTCTTCACTTATGAAATGTACCTAAAATCAAATATGAGCTAAATTAAGTGTATTAAACATTTTAAGGCATTAATCACTAAGTGTAATGGATAAAATGTATCAAGATCTAAGCATATATCAAGTTCGCCCACACTTAGCTTCTGAATGTCCTCAAGTAAATCATCAAAATCACAGTCATAAATCAAAATACTTCCATATTTTCCATATTTTCCAATAATAGATAGTTAAAAGCAAAGAAGAATAACTTTTAAAAACCATAGCATGAACTCAACATTCAACGCTTCTACTCGTGATTAATCAAGATTCATCACCCTTAGAAATTGAGCAATCTAGAGGTAGACTTGGACAAAATGTGTTTAAATATGATTGATTCACGGTTGCACTCAAATACCATTCATGATAATAAGATTCCACAAATTTACATATAATTTCATTTCTCCATCATTAAGAGTTTTCTAAGGTTGTAATGTGGGCAAAGGTAAGGTGAGATGTATTTTGGGTAATGTAGCTAAAAGCCATCAAGCAAGTGAAGCAAAAGTAACACTCAATGAGATATCAAATGCACAAGCTAACATTCATTCAGAACTGGGTACCATCAGCTATAATGAATGCAATAATTATATTTGACAGCTCAAATTCAGTTCTCACATATAAACCATATGAAGCATAACCAACTAGAAGTAATCACTCATACAATTGATGACAATATATTGAAACTTACCTGAAGTAATCCTTCAAAGTCACATCTACCTCTTATGAATCATATTCAAATTAGTCATTCAATATAACTTTAGGAGTAGACACTGATCATAAACATCTTTTGAAAACATACGCATTTCCTCCTAGATACTTTTATGTAAACATTTTTTTCTATTTCTATTTTTATTATTGTTATATTATATATATATATATATATATATATATATATATATTGAAAGAAGTTACATCACCAGAGGAATTTTATAACATGAAATTTGACAAATATAACCAATCCATATGCATGCACACCTCTACATTTAGACTTTTGTACAATCATAATCATTAATAATCAATAAATGCTCCACTAGCTTTAAGGCTTGAGTAGGATATTTGGTTCAGTTTAAGTCATGTAATGTGGTTAGCATAGAAAGAAAGGTTAATAAAGTATAAGAGGGTTTAAAAAAGGAAGATTGATATAGATGGGTAGGCTATTTAGCTAATATAGCTCGTAGGCAATAAAGAATGCCTAGTTGTTTTCATAATAATGCAAGTGATAAAAATATGGTCTTGAATAAAAAATCAAAGTAAAGTCAGGATGTACATGTTATGAAGGTCACACATAACAAAAGACAATGAAACTGATATGGATGTGTCAGTCTAATAAGGCTTAAAATCTCGTTGGCTTTTGCCTACCACTAGTCACTACTTTTCTAAAGATTATGAACATTAACAAATCACAAGAGAAAAAGTACATGCTAAAGTTGCCATGGATTTTTCTAGTCAATTCACACTCTAATTATCACTATATAGCTTTAAAAGCAATAGAAAATGGGAAAAAATTTGATTTTGTTTGTTTGATTTTGAAAACTACATAAGAAGCCATATAAATAACAATTAAGCTCCAAAACATGTATAAAAGTTAATATCAAAATAAGATCCCCATCTCCACACTTAAAACTTACATTGTCCTCATTGTAATAGTAAATGCAAGAAATAGAGCATTTAAGGAAAAAATAGCAAATGTGAAAATGTAAAGAGTCAAAAATCAACTTCCTTTGGGTTACCTCCTAAGTAGCGCATTTGTTTATTATCATTGGCTCGACTCCACATTACTTAATCTTTATAACGAGGGTGTTCTAACTCTATCACTTCCACATCCTTCGTTTGGAATCCTTCAAAGAAGGGTTTCAATTGACTTTAAATTTCTTGTTTGTTTACAAGCCTTCAATTTCAACCGAACCATGTGAAAATACATTAGTAACAAAAAAGGTCCCGATCTAATGAGAACATAATTTACCTGGGAAAAGCTTAAGTTGTGAATGATAGAGAAGAACTTTTTTCAAACCACAAAATTCTTCGTAACAATCATCTTATCATGAAATTGTTTCATCTTTTCCTTCTAAATTTCTTCATTCTCATAAGAGTCAAGTATAATCTCTTCCAATTCTTACAGTTGCAGTTTTTATTGTTCACATGTCGTGTCCATCTTTATATTGCATTACTTAATGGCCCAAAAGGCTTTGTGCTCAATTTCTACTAGAAATGACATGAATTTTCATAAATTAGTCAGAATGGAGACCTGCATGTGGTTCTATATGCCCAAAGAGCATCATCAAGTCGTTGATTTCAATCCTCACAATTTAGGCTCACCATTTTCTCAAGGATGGACTTGATTTCTCTATTTGAAACCTTATCTTGCCATTCGTCTATGGATGATAGGCCATAGAAACCTTATGAGTGACATGGTAGTTCTTTAAAAGATTTCTTACCAATTGGTTGCAAAAATGAGTACACTTGTCGTTAATCAATGCTCACAATGTTCCAAACTTAGCAAAAATGTTAGACTGGACAAATTCTGCAACAACTTTAGAATTGTCAGTCCTGGTGACTTTAGCTTCCACCTATTCAGAAACATAATCCACAACCAAAAAATTGTAGACAAACCAAAAGAAGAAGGAAATGGTCCTATAAAATCAATGCCGCATATATAAAAAATTTCACATACAAGAATTGGAGATAAAGGCATTTGATCTCTATGCAATAAATTACCCTATTTTTTAAATTTTTCACATGATTTGTAGAACATATAGGAATCTCGAAATATATTTGGCCAATAAAAACCACATTCAAGTATTTTCCTATTAGTTCTATTAGGCTCAAAATGGTAACCACAAACATAAGAATGACAAAATTTCAAAATTGATTTATATTCATATTCAGATACTCTTGCAACAATACTAAATCCTCTTCCTTCACAACTCGACTTAAGTGGTCCACAACTAAATTATCCTCTCCTTTCTTATCTTTGATCTCCAAATCGAACTCTTGGAGAAAGAGAATCTAACTAATAAGCCTTGGCTTTGCTTCCTTTTTCGATAAAAGATACCTTAATGCTACATGATCAAAATATATAAGCACATTATAACGAAGTAATTAAATTTATCTAAAGCAAACATAATAGCTAAAAGCTCATTTTTTGTGGTGGAGTATTTGCATTGTGCTGGACTAAGTGTGTGGGAAGCGTAGTATATGGCATGAGTCATCTTGCCACATTTTCGACTAAGGACAACACCTATAACAAAATTGCTCCAATCACACATAATCTCAAATTGTTAACTCTAGTTAGGTGGTTGAATGATTAGTGTCGAAGTCAAAGTTATTTCAATTTGTCAAATGCTTGCTTGCATCCCTTATCAAACTCAAATGACACGCCCTTTTGTAACAATTGACAAAGACTTGTTGAGATTTTATTGAAGTCTTTGATAAACCTACTACAAAAACCTGCATGTCCAAGAAAAGGACAAACCACCTACAAATTTATAGGGTTGGGTAAGTTTTGGACAATTTCTATCTTAACTTTATCGAACTCAATTCCTTTAAATGAGATTACATGACCCAAAGGTATTGCTTGTGCTACCATAAAATGAAAATTTTCAGAATTAAGAGCAAGATTAGTTTTGATGCCACATTCAACTATATAATTCAAATTATCCAAGTATGGATGAAATGAATCGCCACAGACAGTGATAAGTAATTTTCCAAATTTTAAATTAAAACCTCTTATCTTGCAAGTATACAGATCAAAAATCGCTATATAGATAGGTGTCGTCGCATAGGGATTGGTTAGTTACCGAAATGATCCAAATTTTGTTTTGGTTAGGAAACTCAAATAATTAGATTTAAAAGATCTAAAATATAAAAATTAAGAGTAATCATATATACTTTAGGGTTGTCACACAAGTAAAAATACAAATTTATAAAATGGTGAATCAAAGTATCAATTTAACAACTTAGGATTGTCACTACCTAACTATGTATTCTCTCACTTTAGCGATGTTCATTATGTTTAGTCTAAAATTTCCTAATGTCCTGGTTCTGTCACTCTCATTACTTGAACCAAATAAGCCTTGTTTAATAAAGTAAATGAATTATGTAAGCTCTCACTTCCCATTTTTCACTTAACAATTAAAAGGATATGAATAGATTTTTGGACAGCCACTTTTCTATTCATGATCTCTCTCCAAATGGCAAGGTAACTTGATATATCGAGTATTCTTGGTGTAAGCCTACTCTCACGGCACTTACTAATATATTTCTTAACTCTATATCTCTATTTGAGATAAGTATGGACAGCTATATACCATAAACATCAAACACATCTATAACATATCCATACATCCTTTTCAATCAACAATATACAACAAAGAAGCAAGAAAAGAGAAGAAGTAAGGCTTATATGTTGAAGAGCATAGCTGGAATTCTATGGTGGCAGCTTGTGTCTCTTTGAAATCCTTTTATTCCACCTTATATTTTGTTGATTATTCTCTAAAAAATGCGTTATTCTCTCTCCCTTGGATGTCTTGCATGACCTCCCCTTTTTCTAGTGTTTAAAATTGAGTTTTATACCCCATTTAATGCTTAAAACAACGTCGGAAGGAGGAAGTTCTTATCTAGAATTTTCCAAAAAACTCTATTTTCTGTCTTGACTTCAATATGTGATATCTTATTGATTTTTTTAACCAAATTAGGCCGTTATTCCACCAATTTGAAGCTGAATTTCTACTCTTTCTTTTTGATCAAAAATAAAAAACATGCAATAAGAATTGTAGCTTATGAAAGTTTAAAATTGGTGATGGATCTGCCTAGGAAAATTCTAGCTTTCCTTTGGGTCATATGACTTGCTTTCTCTTTGGTTCTTCTATCCTTCCATCCCTCAAAACCACCTTCAAACCTATTGATTAACATCAAAATTAATCACTTAATCATGCCCAAAACACATGCAATTCATACCAACATTAATGTAAGAAAAAGACATGCAATAATGCTGTGAAAAATTCATGCAAACCTGATCTTAAATACCAAATTCACACACATTCATGTATATTCACATACATTCATACATAATCATACAATTATATGAAACTAAGACAAAACATAAGCTAAACAAGTTAATAACAATCAATTTATCACGATTAACTAACAACTTATCCTTTGAAAAATTTGTACAAATGCCACCTATCAACTCCCCCTCACTTAAACTTTTGCTTGTCCTCAAGTGAAATCAAACACAAAAATAATATGAAGAACACAAATATCCAAAAACATACACGCACACAATGTAAAAATTGATGGCTACTGACTTGGAATGTTATGAAATCAACTTAATCATAAACAATAGTTATATCACAAGTTCAGTGTATTGATTTATTCCGTTATACCTAAGTATGTTAATATAAGCATACACATCGATCAAGGTATAAATAACTCAATTTAAACCTTTGTCACCTATAGACATGCATTTACCATTATTGATCACTTAAATGGTTAACTATCTAAGTTATCCTTTCATGAAAATTTTTAATTAATTTATCAGATCAATATGGTTTTTATTACACACACACTTTTTCTCATTTTTTTATCGTTGATTTAGTCTTTTGATGCCATAACAAATAATGGAGATGAATGCCCCCAATTACTCAACTAGGTCGTTTTTTTTATTTATTAAGCTGTCTTAGTTGGAGCGTCATTTTAGCCTTTTGATGCAAAGACAAACATTTGCGATGAATGTCCCTAGTTACTCAATTAGATCACAACTTACAACCAGCTACTAGCTCTATTCTTAACCCTTTTTGGGTTAATAAAATAGTTATTAACACACACTCTTTTCTTTGCTTTTGTTTCATTTCTTTAGCTTATTTTTTTCATAAAGGGAAACTGAGATTGTCTACCAATTTAATGGCCTCTAACGGTAACTACATATGAATTAGCAACATTAAGTGTAAAACCAAGTGTCCTATCCTAATCAACACATATGTTTATTTTAAAGCTACTTATATTCGAACTTCCTAAGTTAACATATATCACAAGTTCAACAATATTGTTCAAAATTAAGCTAATTCACATAAAATTCCAGCCACTAAACATCCACATAAGCACATCATTTCACACAAAAATTGAAAAAAAAGGCAAATTAACATAAAAACATGAAAAATCATTCAAAACATTCAAAAATGCATACCACTCCCCCACACTTGAACAACACATTATCCTCAATGTGTAAAAGTGATACATAAAAAATAACAACCACACATAATATATATAAAAAATCATAAATGAATAAATAAAGAGGCATAAGAAAGCTTGTTGGCATTAGTGTCGAGGATCTTGTTGATGGTGGCTCATATATTCCTCACAGCTCACACTTTACTTCTTCTTTTCCTGTATCAAAGAAAACAAAAACTAAAAAAAATAAAATATAAGCATAAACATCCAACAAACATAAACAAAAATAATCTATGCTAGTTTTTAAAGTCACTAGCAAGACTTTGATCACTCTCTAGTCATAGGCGGGGTCTGAGAAATATTTCACTCGGTGGGCACTTCTCCTCCATAGTAGGGCTTGTAATGGTGGCCATTCAACCTGAAAGTTTCTCCATGCTCTTTTTGCAACTCCATAACTCCAGATGGAAATGCATTAATTACTGTGAAAGGTCCGCTCCATCTACATTTTAACTTTCTAGGAAACAACCGTATTCTAGACTTGAAGAGTAAAACCATATCACCTGTATGGAACTCCTTTTTCTTGATGTGTGCATCATGCCACCTCTTTACCTTTTCCTTGTAGAACTTGGCATTATCATAAGCTTGCAGCCTTAAATCATCCAACTCATTTAACTAAAATTTTCTCTTTTCTTCAGGTGCCTTCTGATCCCAATTTATAGCTTTGATAGCCTAGTAGGCCTTATGCTCAAATTCCACAGCTAAATGACAAGCTTTCCCATAAATCAGCTTGTAAGGAATTGTCCTAATATTGATCTTGAAAGCTGTCCTGTAAGCCCATACTACATCATTTAATTTGATTGCCCAATCCTTCCTAGAACTGTTGATAATCTTTTGTATGATTTTCTTTAATTCTCTGTTCAAAACCTCTACTCGAGTATTGGTCTGGGGGTGGTATGGTGTAACTATCCTATGCTGTACTCCATATCTTTTCAATAATACTTCAACTAGATTGTTGCAAAAGTGGGTACCTCTGTCACCGATAATCACTTGCGACACACCAAATCTATTGATAATTGAGAAGAATAAGAAGAAGTTTTTTATATATTCAACTTAGAATAATACTACAGGTAATTATACAAGAATATATAGGTTTAAATTAGGAAAATAATCCCTATAATCATGATAAATCCCTATAATTATGATATTTACATTAACTATATAATCCCTATAATCATGTAACTACTATATCCTGTAACACTCCCCCTCAAGTTGGAGCATAGATATTGATCATGCCTAGCTTGTTACAAATATAATTAACTCGATTCCCCGGTAATGCTTTGGTGAATTCATTAGCTAATTGGCTGCCTATTTTGACATGTTGAGTTGAGATTGATCAATCTTTTGGCTTTTCCCAGGTAAAATGACAATCCACTTTTATATGCTTGGTTCTCTCATGCAACACAGGATTATTTACAATATAGATTGCTGCTTCATTGTCACAACATAAGTTCATTGGTTCAGATTGAAAAAACCTAATCTCACCAAGTAAATGACGTAATCTATGAGTTCACATGTAGTCTATGTCATAGCCCTATATTCGGATTTTGCACTTAATTGAGATACAACACTCTACTTCTTGCTCTTCTAAGAAATAAGATTGCCTCCAACAAAAACATAGTAACTTGTGGTAGAGTGCCTGTCTGAAAGATCTCCTGTAGTGTCAGGATCTGCGAATCCTTTTATAGTATGGTGAACATTATTTTGATATAAGATGCCACGTGCTGACGCACCTTTTAAATATCTCAAAATATGAATAACAGCATCCCAATGTGAGGTTCTATGAGATGATATAAACCGACTTAACACTTACTAGAAAGTTAATATAAGGACGAGTGATAGTAAGATAGTTCAATTTTCCCATAAATTGTCTATATTTTTCAGGATTCTCAAGTAAGTCTCCATTTTTAACTTTTAACTTCACATTTGGTATCAAAGATGCATCACATGTCTTTGCCTCAATAAAACCAGTATCATTTAATAAATCCAGACAATATTTTCTTTGAGATAGATAGATCCCTTTATGACTGTGAGAAACTTCAATTCCTAAGAAATATTTCAATGGTCCTAAATCCTTTGTCTAAAAGCGAGTCCCAAGGAATGCTTTCAACCTTGTGATCCCTGCTTCATCACTTCCAATGATCATTATATCATCCACATATACAACCAATAAAATGCAACTAAAACTATATGATACAAAGAACACTGAGTGATCATATGCACTTCTTCACAAACCAAACTCAATCATTACAGTACTAAATCTTCCTAACCAGGCACGAGGTGATTGCTTCAATCCATATAGAGACTTCTGTAATTTGTACACTTTCCTTGACTTCCCCTGAGCAATGAATCCAGGTGGTTGCTCTATGTAAACCTCTTCAAATAAATCCCCATGTAAGAAAGCTTTCTTTACATTAAGTTGATGAAGTGCCCAATTATAAGTGGCAGCTAAGGAGATAAATAGGCAGAAAAAAGAAAGTTTTTCAATTAGAGAAAAAGTCTCAGAATAATCCATCCCTTATGTTTGAGCATATCCTTTAGCAACCAATCGAGCTTTTAATTGAGCAACAGATCCATCAGGATTCATTTTAACAGTGAACACCCACTACAGCCAATAGCCCATTTCTTTGAAGGAAGAGACACAAGATCCTAAGTATGATTATGCTCTAGGGCCATTATTTCTTCCTTTATTGCAACTTGTCAACCATCATGAGTCAAAGCTTTAGTAAGGGATGTGGGGACAACAACAAAGTGTAAGGAGGATACAAAAGACTTGGAGGAGAGAGATAAAGCATGATAAGATATAAAAGAAGAAACAGGGTAAGGGCATGAGCGTTTATCTTTACAAAGAACAATAAGAAGATAAAGGCTAGCATCAAGTAGTGATGAGCAATTTAGAGATGAAGTAAAATGGGTTGAGTCTATGTCCTGGCCAATGGGAGGTGCCTTAATAGATTGCTACATTTGTCGAGAATAAACCTGAAAAATAACAAGTCGAGAGGAAGGAGAAACTACCTTTTATGAACAGTATAAATAAGAAAATCATCCCCTGAATCACTAGAGTGCGAAGAAGAAGGCACAAGAGAACCAAAGAAGGGGGTATTCTAAAAAAAAGTAACATCAATAGAAACCAAGTAACGACCCAATGAAGGAGAGTAACAATGATATTCTTTTTTAGGACAAGAATATCCCAGAAAGATATACTTCAGTAATTTGGGATCCAATTTCGAGACCTAAGGTCGCATATCTTGAACGAAGAAAGTACACCCAAAAATTTAAGGAGCAAGAGGGAACAATGTATATGAGGGAAAGAGAAGGGAATATGGAATCTGACCGTCAAGAACAAAAGAAGGTGTTCAGTAGATTAGGAAATAAGCAGTACAAACTACATCGGCCCAGAAAACTTTTGGGACTTGCATATGAAACATTAGTACCCAGGCAATTTCTAACAAGTGACTGTTCTTTCGCTCTACTACACCATTTTGTTGAGGGGTAACAATGTATGATAAGTTATGAATAATACCATGCTGAGAGAGATAAGATTGAAAAGTATGTAAAACATATTCTTTAGCATTATCACTTCTCAAAATGCAGATGGATTTGTTGAATTGAGTCTTAATTTCAGCATGAAAGACAAAAAATATAGTAAACAATTCTAATCGAGATTTCATAGGATAAAACCAAGTAACCCAAGAATAATCGTCAATAAATGTCACAAAATAATAAAAACCAAATTTATATGGAATAGGACGAGGACCCCATACATCTGTATGCACCAAAAAAAAGGAAGACTTAACTCATTTATTTAGTCTAGGAGAATAAGAAACCCTATAATGTTTAGCAAATTGACAAGCTTCACACTCTAAGGCAGATTCTTGTTTAAGACTAGGACATAACTTTCGTAAAACTGTGAGAGACGAATGACCAAAATGACAATGAAGTTGCAAAAGGGAAGATGTGCTTATGCAAGCAATTAATCACGGTACTGTCTTGGAAGCTGAATCAAGAACATACAGGCCATTCACCAGATGTCCCTTACTAATAATCTGCTTCGTCCAAGATCCTAAGAAAGAAAATAATTGGGATAGAAAATAACACAACAATTGAGATTTTTGGTGAGTTGGTTGATATATAATAGGTCAAAAAGGAATTGTGCTAAGCATAAAACACAGGATAATGGGAGAGAATTTATTGGGTTTGCTGTCCCACACCTAATTACATAAGCAATAGATCCATTGGCTAAAGTTATATAAGGTAAATTAGTAGTAGATTTGAAATAAGAGAGAATACCAGTGTTTCTAGTTATATGATCTGTGACATCTGAGTCAATAACCGAACTACAAGATAAGGTGGAGAGATAGGTAGCAGGGTATTAGCCAAGGTTGATGTTGCTGGAGATGACTGTTTCAAGTCATGAAAGATCGAAGTTTATTGATAGGCATTGGTCAAATGGGCATACTCATCCACCGAAATCATGATAGAAGGTGAGGATAACTGAGGAAGGGGTAGGATGCCATCCCAAATAGCCACATTTACAAATTTTCTGTTATGATTCTTACCTGAGTATTTGGGAGGCTTACTATGTAGTTTCCAACAATTCTTCTTGATATGTACTTCTACTCCACAATAATTATAGGTGCGAAGGGTGCCACTGTTTCCAGTAACAAAACAAGTATTGTTCCCACCGTTGCCATTGCGATTATTATTTGAAACATTGCTTATTAATTTCGTTGAGTTATTGGTCACCATATCAGATGTCACATCTCCGTCTTTATAAACTCAAAGCAAACAAGCATATACTTCCGTAAATGAAGGAAGTGTCTCACTAGTTAACAATTGTGTGCATGCAACATCATATTCAGAACTTAACCCAGCTAAGAAACACTGTACAATAATATGCTCCTCTTATTCTTACATTTGCTTTATATCAGCAACGATTGGAAATATGGCTCACTTTTCTTCACTTCAAAATAGTACTGAAACAAGTAGTGACCTCTTTGTTCTGCTCAATAAATTTTTAACAATAATTTATGAACATGAGATAGATCTTATTTGCAAGTATACAAAAATTTCAGATATTCCCATATTTCTTTGACACTCTTACCGTGATTCACAACACCATCAATAGTTGGGTCTAGAGTATTATGGATTTGATTAAATAATTTATAATCCTCCATTAACCATTTCTTTTGAGCAATAACATCAATCTTAGGAGGTGGATAACTAGTTAAATGATATTCCAAATCTAAACTAGTCACAAATCTGAAAAATAGTCCTTTTCCATTGTGCATAGTTTTTCCTTCCAATCAATTTCCTATCAGTAATTTTGGATGAACCCATCATAATTTCAGTAATAATTTTCTTATCCCCAGTCATATCACTACTCTCAGCCATTTTCCAATTGACAATATTAAGCAGATAAAGGAGGAAAGAAACGGTAGAAACAAAAAATACCTCGAACTGTTTAGAACAAGATGTTTCTCTACTACGTAAATACCTCAACGTAAATAAAAAATATTCAACAACATCACATAAATATCCCAACAGCCACACCAACACAACAGAAGGGAGCTCCGAACATCAAAATCACTAAAAAAATAAAAAGGAGGTATGGTTGTCTAATACACCAACTCAAACCAGCAATATCTCGAAACTAACTAGATATTTAGACAGGGACAGAGGAAACAACACCAGAGGAAGAAATTGGGTCACGCACTCAAGATCTAAGGACCAGATTTTAGGAGATGGTCGATCGACACTATTAGTGTCTTATAGAGGAGGAGGAGAAGAAAATTTTCTCCAAAAAATGTAGCACCCACACAATCAGTATACTGTCTTACGATAGGGCAAAAAATAAAAGATAGAAACACGATTAAGGAAAAGACCAAGAAACACGATTAGGCTCTAATACCATGAGAAGAATGAGAAGAAGTTTTATGTATATTCAACTTAGAATAATACTACAGGTATTTATTCAGGAATACGTAAGTTTAAATTAGGAAAATAATCCCTATAATCATGCTAAATCCTTATAACTATGATATTTACATTAACTATATAATCCCTATAATCACATAACTACTATATTCTGTAACAATAATCTTTTTCAGAAACCTCTACACCACTCTACTATCATTTGTTGGTGTCGCCATCATCTCAACCCCCTTCGATATATAGTCAACATTTACCAAATATACTTGTTTTCGTAAGAGGATGGAAACGGTCCTATGAAATCTAGATCCCAAACACCAAAGACTTTAACCTCTAACATCGAAGACATTGGCATCTCGTCCCTTTTTAATATGTTCCTAATTCTTTGGCACCTGTCACACTTCTTCGCCTAATGTTGTGCATCCTTAAACAATGTTGGTCAATAACATCTGCACTCCAACACCCTTGTGACTGTCCTATTGGCTCCATAATGTCCTGTATAAGAAAAATTATGACAGTGAGTTAAAATAGCATTAATTTTGTTATCAGGAACACATCACGAAATCAGTCCATCCGCACAACTTCTGTAAAGAAGTGGATCTTCTCACATGTATTGCTTACAATCATGTTTAAACTTTTTCTACTATTGGTAAGTTAAATTAGGGGGAAGGATACCACTTGTAATGTAATTTGCAATGTCAGTATACCAAGGATGGTTTGATTCTTATACCAAGAGTATCATCTCATCAGGAAATTACTCATTGATTTCTTTTTGTAACCTTGATTCCCCTCCTTCCAATCTTGACAGGTGATCAACAATAAAATTTTCTGCTCCCTTTTTATCCTTGATCACGATATCGAATTCCTGTTGGAGCAGGATCCACTTAATCAATCGAGGCTTGGCATCCTTTTTGACAAAAGGTACTTCAGGGCTGCATGATTTGTATACACAATCATTTTTGAACCAAGTAAGTAAGAACGAAATTTATTGCAAGAAAAAACTGCAGCTAACAGTTCTTTTCTGCCGTGGTATAATTAATCTGAGAATCTGTCAAAGTCTTGCTGACGTAGTGAATAACATGCAACTTCTTGTCCTTACGCTGCCCTATAACACACCTAATTGCATAATCGCTAGCATCACATATCAACTTGAATGGCAAGTTCCAATCTGGTTGTTGTAACACTAGTCTTGACGTCAACGCCTTCTTTAACCTATCAAAAGAAAGTAAATAATCATTATCAAAAATGAAAGGAGCATCTTTAACTAACAAATGAGCAAGGGGTTTAGCAATTAAAGAAAAATCATTTATAAATCTACGATAGAACCCGGAATGTCCTAAAAATGCTCGGACCCCCTCAAACATTGCTTGACGAAGGAAGTTTATCGATGACTTCAGTTTTTGCCTTATTCACTTCAATCCCTCTAGAAGATATCTTGTGTCTTGAGTGTAACACCGCACTCCCGCTGGACACGAACCCGATATCGATGGTGATATCCGAGTCTGTGCCCCGTGAGGGTGGCGTGCCACATCACAAAACAATCAAACAGCGGTATTTTTTTTTAAACCATAAACATAAAATACAGAAAATTAACAATTAAAACGTTCCACTTTGTTTTATAATCATTTGATATAAACAATGAAATCAATAGAACTTTTATTAGCCACTTGGGCTCATTTCAAGTTACAAAAATACAATCATTTCCAGTTTCTCAAAATTAAGACAAACTGTAATATTCAATTACAAATAATACACAATTTTTTTTGCGGAAAATACATTTAGTGACAAATAAAGAAAACCAATGCAGACTCGAACTGATCCCGACCTCTAATCCTGTCTCGCATGCAATAGGCATACTTCCGTTGCCTAACGGGGTATTCTTCTGAGTCTTATAAAATAATTGCAAATTTTGGGTGAGTTTTTGTGAACTCAGTGAGGTAACCATCATCAATGGTCCACTCAATTCATGCAAAACAATAATCATAGTATAATTATCCACATATTAAAACATACCACAAGTAGTGCATAATTGCACAGAATCAGAAGCATCACTCATACTCAGAAGTATCACATTAATCACATAACTATAAGTCATTAAGCCTTTCACTTATCAGCATAAAGCTTTAAACCTTTCACTCAATCAAATACATTAAGCAAATGCATATGAAATGCTCATATGACACTTTCCCATTTATTACGGTGTTGTGACCGAGTGCCTGAAACTGTCCCAAAGTGGGCACATTAATCGTTAAGCCATAGGCTCTGAAACACTGTGGAGCTCGAGGTTCCATATCAATCGTTGAGCTTAAAGCTCTATCGGTGGCAGCTCAGGTCACAACTGTCATTAATTTGGTCATGCATTCATGAATGAAATGCATATAACACTATTAGGAATGTATGCCTAATTCTCAACAAATCACAAGAAACACCCAATCACAATTAATCACATAAATTACATCAGTTATGATCACAATTGATCATGATCACAATCATATTAAACACATAAGTCACAAATAATACTTCTATGTCAACTCCCAATATGAAGTCATCAGACCTCCTGTTCGGAATCCATAGTCAGAAACAAACTCAATTTCCACCATTATTCTCCACAATTCATAAGAAACACAATTTATAAGAAGCACAAAGATTGAGCCAAACCATCTTGGTCACTCGCAGTACGCTTCAGATTAGCATTTGCTAGAACGCCTGACTGCCGCCTGACTGCGGACTTTTAACCTGAACAATCCATTAGTACAATTCCTTGCACACACATTAATAATTTTGCACAATTGTAAGCATTTATTAATGCAAAATATGTACGATGCATGTTCATGACAATCCCGATTTCAATAAGAAAATTTAATCCTTAATCGGTCACTCACTTAGGGTTTAATCCAATAATTCCTAAAACTCTTTAAAAAATCACAATTTGGTAAGGAGAGGTAAAGTACTGTTTTAGAAGTCCAATGCTTCAAAAATGAGGTCGATCGGAGGTTGGATGCAAAAGTTATAAACAATTAAATGTCAAAAAAGAATGTCAAAAATACCCCTCAATTTAACTCACTCCCAAATTTCCAAATTAATCAAAATAATTCACTAAGTCCCATGGGTATGTATATAAAGGAATTAGGAATCCAACGCTTCGAGAATCAGGTCAATCGGAGGTCGGATGGCCAAATTATAAACAAAAGAGTGGAGAGGGGTCATATTTGGGGAGGAAAAAGACAAAAATCACAAAATGACAGCGTTTCACGCGGAGGCTCGCGCCCTTGCGACTGGCTCATGGTCGTGAGCGCTGAGGCTCGCGAGGGGCGCGATGTTACGTTGCTCGTCGTGATCGCAACACTGCACATTTTGTTGCGATCATTATCGCAACGCTGCCGACTCTGCCTTTTGTTGCGATCATTCCGCGGAACGATCGCAACCTTCCTCTCCTCTTCACTACCTTCCTCCTCCAAAACCTATATTCTTCCAAATCACATAAAGTTTTACACAGACCTCCACAATTCACAATTTTATTATCAATGGAAAGCTAACAAAAATACCTACATTTGTATTGAAGAACTCACAACCAAATTTCACCTCTATAGGGGTCAAAATTCACTGCAAAGAGGTCTGTCTTATCAGTCATGCCCCAAAACAATAACACAATTGTTAAACATTATAACTTCCTATTATGTTACTC
>JANQBM010000008.1:28116671-28128461 GCA_025594535.1 Erythroxylum domingense
CCCCTAGAGGAATGTGCAATAACTAGTATTAGACCTTCAATCTTCCAAAGATCTAGCCCAATCAGCATATGTCATTACCTCTAATCCTCGGTTGGTTGTCTTCCCAAAGAACAATCCACATCTGGACTCTTCTTAAGATAACATAGGATACATTAAATAGCTTCTACATGTCTCTCAATTGGCTTATTCATAGATCTACTGATAAGCCCAACTGCAAAGTTGATATCAGGGCGTGTATGAGCTAGGTAAATTAACTTACCCACTAGTCTTTGCTATCTTCCTTTGTCTGTCAAAGGACTGTCTTCCTCTAATTCTACTTTACTAGCCACATCAAGAGGTGTGTCAGCAGGCCTACACCCTAACATTCCTGTTTCTTGTAAGAGGTCTAGGGTATATTTTCTCTGAGAGATTGAGATACCTTGTTTTGAAGGAGCAACTTCCATGCCTAGGAAATATCTAAGTTGACCCAAGTCCTTGATTTCAAACTCCGTTGTCAAGAACAACTTAATTCCAGCAATCTCCTCCAAGTGATCACCCATCATGACAATGTCATCAACATAAACTATTAGTATGGCTCTCTTACCTTCGAGGTTTCTTTTGATGAACATAGTCTGATCTGTCTGACATTGCATAAATCTGTGACTCTTAACAACTAGGGTAAATCTCTTAAACCTTGCACGTGGAGATTGTTCAAGTCCGTACAAAGACTTCTTGAGTCTACATACCTGTCCGAAATTTTCCTCTGTCTCTAGTCCCAGTGGAATATCCATAAACACTTCATCCTCAAAGTCTCCGTTAAGGAAGGCATTTTTTACGTTAAGTTGGTAGAGAGGCCACTCTAGGTTTGCTGCAAGAGATAGCAAGTCTCTGATTGAACTAAGCTTTGCAAATGGAGCAAATGTCTTCTCATAGTCAACACCATAGGATTGTGTGAATCCTTTAGCCATAAGTCGTTCTTTAAATCTGCTTATACTCCCATCTGAATTATGCTTGGCTAAAAACACCCACTTACATCCAACTGTTCTTTTTCCTGCGAGAAGATGTGTCAATTCCCACGTTGAATTCTTCTCCAATGCGTACTCCTCATCAAGGACAACACTCTTCCATTTTGGTTGTGCAAGAGCCTCATAAACATCTCTGGGAATTTGGGTATCATCAAGAGTGGCTAGAAATGCCCTATAGCGTGCGGCTAGTCCCTTTGCTGAAACATAGTGACTGATTGGGTGTTGTGTGCAGGATCGAGTACCCTTCCTTAAAGCAATGGGAAGATCATCAATATGTACAATACGGGAATTCAAGTGCATACATGTGTTATTATCCAGAGTTTTAGTATTCAGTTCAGAATCATGGCCTTGCAAAATGTGTTTGTGGGTCTCTGTCTCTTAAGGCTTCTGTCTCCTAGAGTAAACACGTGGCTCTTTCTCTGTGGTAGTTGTATCAAAAAGATTGGGTTCTATGGTGGTATTAGACACTAGTAAAGGTTGTGGTAAAAGTCCAGGTGAGATTTGAGATGGCGCAAAAATAACTATAAGATCATTATCCTATTCCTTAGGTATTGGATTCCCCCCTTGAATATCCGAACTGGGATAATAGCTTTGATCTTAAAAAAATGTGACATCTATAGAGTGATAGAAATTTTTGGTGATCAGAGAGTAGCATCGATACCCCTATTGTGTATAGGAATATACAAGGAAAATGCCCTCGGTCACTTGAGGATCAAGTTTGCTACGTAGGTGAGGAGAAATATGGGCAGATGAGGTGGGTATATCTATGAGGATTTTTAAGTAAGGGTATAACTCAAGGAGTTTGTCATGTGGGGTCTGAAATTGAAATACTCGAGACGGTATTCGATTGATAAGGAAGATGGCGGTCATCACTGCTTTTCCCCAAAATAGTTTTGGCACGTTCATGGTCATCATTAAGGATCGAACCACTTCCAATAAGTGCATGTTCTTCCTTTTAACAACTCCATTTTGTTGTGAGGTGTCTATACAGGAACTCAGATGTAGGATCCCCTTTTCACTTACGAAAGAACCCAATCGTGCCTCAAAGTATTCTCTCCCATTGTCTATCTTTAGTGCCTGAATCCATGTTTGGAATTGTGTTTCTACCATCTTGTAGAAGTTTTGGAAGATCTATTGAACTTTTGATTTCTCCTTCGTCAGGAATAACCATGTGATTCTAGTGTGGTTATCAATAAAGGTAACAAACGACCTGTGGCCAGTAACTGCCTTGATTCTGGATGGACCCCAAACATCACTATGTATCATAGAAAAAGGATGGGTTGGTTTATGAGTATGGAGAGGATAAGAATTTTGGGTGTGCTTCGCATACTGACAAATCTTGCAGTTTGGAAATTTTTCATTTTTATTGATAAGATTAGGAAAACATTTCCTCAAGTACAAGAAATTTGGATGACCTAGACCGTAATGCCATAATATTTCGATAATATACTTATTTTTATCAAGGATAGACGCAGCAAATGAACTTTTCTGACTCCCTTCCCTAGAGGTGTTAGCCTGTAGGAGATAGAGGACTGCACATAATTCAGAACTGCCAATCATCTTTTCTGAACCTAAAACCTGAAAAACATATAGATTAGGCAAGAATTTAGCAACACAGTTGAGATCCTTTGTGATTTAGCTGATGGAAAGTAGATTACAATTGGGCTTTGGCACAAATAAGACATTTTTCAAGATGATATCTTTGGTCAAACAAACAGATCAGGTAAGAGCAATTTTGATTAGGGTGCCATCTGCAATTCTCACTATATTATTACCATTACATGGAGAGTAGGTTTCGAAGACTATGGGATCTCTTGTCATGTGATCTAATGCTCCAGAGTCTATAATCCATGACTGAGAGTCAGTTTTCTTAACATGGAAAGCCAAAGTATCATTACCTTGTTGTGCTATAGAGGCAATAGTTGTACTCGGTGCAGTATTAACTAAAGAAGAAATATTTTGCAACGTTTCTTGTTGGAGTTTTTGGAGCATCTCCGTTTGATCTTTACTGAAGGGGCTAGATTCATGCAATGTCCTTTGTTCCAACTTGCTACGTGGCCTCTGGCCCCCCTATCTTGAAAGGAACGTGATTTCCAATCTGCAGGCTTGCCATGGATCTTCCAACAGATCTCCTTCGTATGCCATAGTTTTTGGCAATGATCACACGATGGACGAGTGTGTTTCCCTTGCTGGGCATGCAGAGTCATGTGACTAATTCCGCATTGCAAGAGCCAATCTCTCGCTAGTTTGATTGTTGTTTGCTACTCCCAACATAAATTTCCATCTACTTTCTTCCCGTTGGATTTTTGAGAAAACTTCTCGAATGCTTGGCAATAGCTTGGTGCCTAGAAATCCAAATCTTTATTTAAACCCAACAATAACTTGTAGATGTGTGCCTTCTCGAGTATACCTTTGTACCTTTTCGCATCATTTGGACAGTCCCATTCGGTCTCTTCCAGAATATCTAGCTGCTGCCAAAAATTTAGTGAGAGTGTTGTAGTACTCTACTGTTGACATTTCTCCTTGTTTCAAATCTTGGAGAAAGCCCTTTATTTCAAACACTGCTGAGGTGTTGTCTTTGTTAGAGTAGGCTTCACAAACAGCTTGTTGGAATTTCAAGTGTGAGTGGAAATCTCAAATTGAAAAAAGATGAAATTAATAACGGACATATAAGTGGAAATGACTCATAAACCTAATGTCTTAAGATTTTAGGTTGAAATGTAGTGTCAAGGCTCACGAGTATGTTCCCCTACTAGGCCCATAATGTAGATCTCCCATGAAAGTGGGCTCTCCAAACCCAACAAGTGATATCAGAACTGATGACTCGACAAGGGACAAATATAGAGACGGTAGTCAGATCCCATGGTTGCCTCCCCAAGTGGAAAAGCAAGGAGACTCTTGGTGGGTCCAGACTAGTGGAGTAGAAGAACTCTTGGTGACGCCATATATTCGAGCTGCTAAGAAAAAGACTTTCGCTCAAGAAGGAGCCCAAGTCCAATGTGAAAGTTCACACTTGAGAGGGAGATTGTTGGGATTTCAAGTGTGAGTGGGAATCTCACATTAGAAAGAGATGGAATTAGTGAGAGACATATATGTGGAAAGGACCCATAAAGCTAATGTCTTTGGTTTTAGGTTAAAATGTGGTGTCAAGGACTATGAGTATATTCGTTCACTAAGTCCATGATGTAGATCTCCCATAAAAGTGGGCTCCCCAAACCCAACACAGCTTCCCAGATTTCTGCCGCTGTTTTGTAGTACATAAAATTCTCCCCAGTTCATTTGTCATCGAGTTTAATAGCCAGGACATTACCATGCTATTCTCCACTTTCCATACTCGATATGTTGGTTTATTCTCCTTTGGTGTCGTTGCTGCTCCGGTTAGATAATCTTCTTTGCCTTTCCCACACATAAATATCATCATTGATTGAAACCATTGAATGAATTGTTTCCATTCAGTTTGTGACTGTTATGGGAATGTTAGAATGTTCGGATTGGCTAATCAGTTGGGTTTTAGAATTCTTAAGGTTTATAATGGTTTCAGATGGGCGCTCAATGTTTCCAGCCATGATGCCCTGGGGTATTTCATCATGAATTTGATTTTATTTGGGAAAGAAAATGGTTCAGATCGAGTGCTCTGATACCATGAAGAATTTGGAATGCTTTCTGATTTATTCCATGACTTCTTAACTTACAATTACAAATAGCAAAGGCATATATATAGCCTAAATAAACAGCAGCCCTAATCATAGAATTAAAACATATTGCCTAAATTAAGGAAACAATCTTAACAGCTGGTCGTGAATCAACCACAACTTTTATTCTAATTTGACCAATTCCTTAAATTATGGACTTCCATAGATCTTGCTCATTCCTAAAAACATGGGATAGCAATCCCACTAATCTTGCTCGTAGTTCCATAGAGGCATTCCTATGATCGTAATTGAGAACTTATCATTATTATTGTTGAATCAAAAGCTTTGAAGGGATTTTATTCATCCTTGCCCTTAGAAAAAGCTTTAATTTAGGTTCTTTATTAACTATTTATCTTATCTAACTTGATACTGGTGATCAACCCTAGAATGTTATCACTCTCAATTCCTTTTTTTAATAGTGTGTGGTGATTATTTCTTGGATTAAACTTATTTATGATAAAACTGTAATAAATCCTCTCATATTAATATCGAATCCCATTAATGTTATTAGTGAGAGTCGTATCATTTCATAAGTGTCTTAAGAAAGAAATCGAAATCGAGTACCCAATGAAGCAAGAATTGTGTTCTTAGTGTCATTTTAGTTCTATGAGAAATCTGAATAACACAAATCATGGGGAATAAGATAAAAATAAGCCTTTCATTCCTGCTGAGGGGACTGAACCAGCTAATGGGTTGTTACCAAACCCTGTTAAAAATAGTGAGGGATTAAAGGTGAAATGAATGTTGGTAGTTGCAAAATTGCTAAGACAACCAGTAGCAAATACTTGCATGAAAGAAGCAAGATCTTGTGCTTTTGGTGTGATAAAAAATTTGTACCAGGAATTTCCAAAAAGAAATTTGTACCTGAACACAAGTGCAAGGATAGACAATTTCACAGGTTTATTGTCGAGGAAGTGAATGAAGTGAATGAGAATGATGGGGCTGTGGAGTAAGTAATTGATAAAGGTGATTCAAGTCAACCTTCCATACTTTTACAAATAATGACTGGTGTGCTTAGTGAGAATTTCCAACAAATGAAGATAATGAGGCAATTCAAGAATAGACCTTTGCAGATTTTAATTGATGGAGGGAGTAAAAGCAACTTTGTGGGTGTGTGGAGAAAAAGAGATTGTTTGGTGGAGAAAATAGAACAGTTGAGGGTAGTATGCAATTATTCTGTACGGAATATGTAGGGATTTCTGTTGGAATATCGCTGGTCAACAGTTCTCAACTGATACATTGATTATAAAGATTGGTGGGAGTGGTGTGGTACATGGAGTTCAGTAGTTAGTTTCGATGAATGATGTGATGTTCAATTATTTCAAAGGTACTATATAATTACTGTTGAACGGTCGAGTGATTCAGCTGCAAAGTAAGTAGGGAAAGGAGATGCAATCCATTACCAAAAGGAAGATTGTTATAATATTTGAAACTGCATGTAATAGAATATTTGAAATTAAAAAGAAAATAAGAATAAAACTTGACGCATTTCACCAAAGAAATTCAAGGTTAGGTAGAACCACAGCACGCCTTCTTTGAAGTATTAGCAAAGCAAATCATTCCTGTTATAAAGTAGGGCATGCTCCTTGTGACACTTAAAGATATCAGAGACATAGGCATGCTTCTTGTGACACTTACAGATATCAGAGACATCTCTGCTACTTTCAAGGACTAGAAATTGGTAAGTGAAGCAAACAATGACACAAATTTTGGTAGCAAAGGCTCACACAAATGACTTAATACAGTTACGTTGATAACAACACATCACCTTGAATGTGGCAAGCGATTATCTTGGAAAACATCATCCAAAAGATATTATAACGACCTTATATCAAATTCAGGATATGAACTTACTTGATCAACTTGGATGGCTTGCATATTCTCTGAACTTGTCCCCTGGACCCGAAAAAGTGCCATCTTTTCTTCATTATAGGTTTCGTCCACAATTCCTTTTTCTGAAATGTGCTTCTTATATCCTTTGCTCAAACCTCCCTGATACACAATACAACACGAAGTTCTCGTAATTTTAACAGAATATGACATGATATACCAAATGTAATTGAGTTTAGTAGGAAAGAAAAGTAGGAGAAAGCCAAAAGCTCTTTCAAGAGAGACCTTGAAAATCATAGCTGTCTGGAAAATCAAGAAAAATAGTCGTGGCTCCTTATCCTGAATAACTTGAGCCTGAATGAAGAACATGTAAATTGAAGTCAGATTTATTTTTTGGTTAAATGATAAATTCAATTTGATGCAACCAAGAGCATAAGTAATTAGGTAATAACAAGCAAGGAATGCCATTTAAGATGAAAGCAAAGCTAAAGATTAGGTAAAAACATGAAGCAGATGATTGTGGTAGTCTTATCACATCATTTCAGATCAAACATTGAGTACAGCTGTAAAAGATTTTAGATGTAGCTAGCTAACGCCAAAAAGAAGATATCAATCCTGCTGAGGTTGATTGTTGCTTCTGGTAATTCAACTTAACCATCTAATATCTTACAGGTACAATGATTTCAAAGATACAAGTACAATTAAATATAAAAAGCATAATTTTACCAAAACTGCATTCCCCTTGATTGATTCTGCCATAGCACTCATATGGGATATAGCACCAACTCTGTCCTCCTGCAAGCAGAAAAATATAAACAATGAATTAGATAAGAGATGCACCATTTATATGTGTTCTCTTAATTTTCAAAAAGATGGAAAATGGCATAGTTCCAATCATTGAACTATATGGAGATGATAAGTAACACTTTACTCAATTTCAGAACAAACAAAAAAGTAAGTTTTATATGTTTAGACCAAACGGAAAGAGGAAAGTAATATATGTATCAAGTTTAAATTTTGAATAAATTGTTTTATTCACCATTACACTCTCATGACCCAACCATGCATAAAATAAATTGTCATCCCTTCCGTCTCCAGGGTATGTGTATTGAACAACATAGCAATCTCCAGTAAAAAGCTTTGTTTGATCAGCAACTGGAATAAGAGTGGCCTCATCACCATTAACCTGCCAAACCTGCATAGTGAGTTTACATCAATTGTAAATCTAGGATGATATTGGTTGGTATTCACAACTCTATGAAATCAGATGCTTTCTGTAAGAATATACTTTTAGTTTTCCTCGGCAATTTATATGTGGTTGAGAATCTTTTTCATCAGGAAGTTCCTTCACATCATAACCTTGTTGCTTAAACATTGCTGAAAATGGATAGAATTATCATCAGCATAAGAGATTCCAAAATAGTTTATTACAAGGCCACTAGTTTCTCATCTTTCTTTTCAGTTTGGTTTGAATAAGTAACAAACCTGCTACTTTCCCCCGACCTTCCTCATACAACTTGGTCTCCACCACTTGTGGCCAACTCTCAAAGTAGGACCTAAAAGTGGAAGTTTCCAACCCTTCAGCCAGAAAAGTTAAATGGCTTGTAGTAGACCTGTCCTGCTCTCTCACAAGATTCTGCAAAAAAGTATTGGGTAGCCATCTTAGGAACAGCGGTCAAGAAATCTGTTAGGAAGCATTAAGTTCATAAGTATATTTAGCCTTCATGCATCTTTGCATGGATCCTATTCTTAATGCAGTTACCTTCTTGAAATTCAATTTCAGGTTTGATAGTGGTAAGGTTATATTATTGTTTTCTAGAATATGTTGGTGTAAGTCCTTACTAAAATTTTTTTGGCACCAGTCATTCAGTTCCCAAAGATTTCATATCAGTTTCTGTCAGTGGACATGCAACATGAGGCAAAAAGAAGAAGAAGAAGAAGAAGATTTCCTCACTTCAACTACTGAAATTGACGATTTTCGTTCACTAATTGAGGAATTTCCCCCCATCCACACGAAAATGTCAGATCCAGCATCCAGCATATAGCACTTGTTTGACTCGAGAATTTCTCTGCGCAACAGGTTATTTTCACATGGAAATAGTTTTCCCTGGGCTGTAATACTGCTAACAAGAAAGCCGTTAGTCAACTAAAATATTTGTTGCCTAAACAGGATAGGTTGCATAATATTGACAGAATGTTATGCAGAATATTGTAAAACTAATTGAAAATGATTCTTTCTTTTCCTCATGTACATTCTTTAGTTGTACATACTAGAGATAACAAAAAATATACAAACTTCTTTACTTATACTCACATGGTATTAGGCAGTTCTCATCATCGCTTTGCCATATCAATAATGTAAGTTGAGGTGACAGAAAACTGAACAGTTGTACGCAAACAGGATGACTACGTGCACACATACAAGCAGACACATTTCACATTCTATCAAAATTTAAACCGATGATCTTGGAGGGGAAAAGTTGCTAGGTGCAGAAAGATTGTTGACAAGCATTAAGAAAGTTTGGTATTTAGATGCCATTACAAAGTCTTGGTAATTTCCAGAAGGACGATAAGTTATTGAAGATACTGATACAAAAGTAAAACTAAACTGACCAGAATAGGTGCACAGATGGATTTTCATGTTGTTTCTGAACACTGGAACTCAAATCCCGTGGGATGGGAGCATAACCACCAAACATACTCCAGAATTCACCAACATCTGCATCACCAACCAATTTCCCATCGTCTGCAGCATCAAAACAATTGTTATGATGACATCCTTCTTACACGAGAATGAAGAAGTGAAGAGTGAGAAAAAGAGATCCTCACCTACTGTTGTCACCTCACAGTTGCCTCCATGCTTGTGCTCCTTGATATACTGAACAACCTCTAAAGCTTTAGCTCTTTCCTGTATGCTGGAGTTGCAGCCGCTAAAGATAAAAATGTTTGATGCAGTATCAAGTATAAATACTTCATCATGGTTCAAAGATGACCGAGCAAAAGGCACCTGTCAACATGCACATCACCAAAAGGTATGCGTTGACTTACATTTAATCGTATACAACTATCATCCAGAAACTTCCAAAGTATGAGATCTTACCTCTTTCACAGAGACAGCATGGTCTCCCTTGCATGTATACAAGCTGATTTTATAAGCTTTACTATGCACATTTCCAGGCAGAGAAGAGTATACGCCTTCAATAGGTATAATACAAGGCTTGAAGTATGACAAGAACTTTTCTGTTTCTTGGCCCTGAACTTCCCTATACTGTACTGCACACGACCCTAAAGCTGAATCCAATTCTAGAGCTTTATCTGATGCCAACACAGATTCCACCTGCATATACGGTAAAGATTCACCTTAGAAACTTCTATAGAAATGCATTCTATCAATCATAAAGTGTCTAGTCAGCCATCTGCAATTTTAACACTAAGACCACTATTCGCTTGACAATTTTCCATATGTCTTATTGTAACGGGAACAAAATCAAATTACAATCTGTCTGCGAGGAATCTGATTCTCAATCCTACGCATCCTACACATTGAATATTCGGCTCTGTTGACTAATCATCAATTGAAACTTCAATTAATTTGGTTAATCGTATTCAGTATTACTATTCAGCATGCATTAAGTTAATTGATATACAACAATTTAAAGTTGATATGTGTGAAATAGACAACATGGAATTGGAAGGGGATATAGACCTCGTTTGCATACTTTCCCAGCCAATAATGCACATCATATCGAGGAGGCCCGCTTCTCGGGAAAATTGTCTGTCTCCAGAAATTAAAAACAATATATTAAATCCCAACAAAAATTATTTAGCGAGCAAAATTAAAAGATTACTTAACCCAGTTGGTGACATTTAATTTAACACAACATAACTAATTGAACTCAACACGACAACATTTTTGTCCAACAACAACTTACGTTAAGAACTAAATACGCATTTCCCGCGTAGAACTTGCCGTGCATAGATTTCGGGACGCGAACCAATTGGAGCTTCTCGATGCACCAAATCTCAACACCACTAAGCGTAAGAATATAAGATAAGGAACCAAAAATAAACCTCTTTTCTCTTTCTTTTTTTAATTAAAACATTAAAGAAAATGCAAGGACAAAGGATACGGTTTGGTCCCTGAACCATGAAAGGCCGAGTCCACGTCGTTAGAGTAGTGAGACATTTAGTTTTAAGAAGCAAAGGCAGAACAATCAAGCTCCGTCAGTCGTAGCTGGAGTTGAGATCTGAAGATATTTGCGGGTAAGATGGTGAAGTAACGTAGAGAATTGCAAAGCAGGCGTTTGGTTGTTAAAGTTAATTATGGAGAAGACGAAGAAGAAAGGGGAAGAAACTGCACCAAAGTTAAAGTTTGGGAGACACAAATTAGACTTAAATTATTAACTTGAAATATATTTTCTTAATGTTGAAGGCAGCTAATCACGAGGGCCCACAATCCTCCTCTTTTTAAGTTCCCGCTCATTACTTCTCACTCACCATTAGCGATGGAACTCGCTCGAATAGTCTTCTAAACTGCAATTACTTGATGAATCTTGCATGCTATATAGTTGGGATTGAGTTTATAATTAAGGGAATACCGTATGTGCATAATCCGGCATTCCACTGGAACAAACGAAAAAGAAGTCATAATTGAGACTGAATGATTAATAACTTTCTCGTGCTTTGTTCTTTTTGTTTCTTCCTCCTCCTCGTGAATCTCAACATCATTAGATCATATCATAACATGAATAAGTTACAATAGGCGTTTATATTGTCCACCCCTCTCCAACCTTTTTGCTTTTTCCTTATTTCAGGTATAAGATCTTATTGTAAGGAAGTCCGGACACGATTTGATCATTACAAAAAAAAGTTATTCGACTTTTTAGAGCTAAGATTACTTAAGAAAATATATTTATATTTTAGTGTATAAGATCGACTAAATATTACATAAAAAAGAAATATAATGTGTGTTAAAATTTTTATATTCTATTAATATTTAGTTTTAATAGAATAATAAATAAGAACAATTTACTAAAAACAACATCTCTACTATGTAGGTGTAAGGCTGCGTACTATCAGACCTCCCCAGATTTTGTTTCATTGCGGGATTTCAAACTGGGTGATGATAAATAAATAAGAACAATTTATGAATATAATATAAATAAATAAATATATATATATATATAATTTTTACAGTGGCGGACTTTCATCCATTGGATCATCTATTGACTCATACAGTGGAGCAGGTTCATAGTTTGTTTATG
>JANQBM010000008.1:28131594-28143272 GCA_025594535.1 Erythroxylum domingense
AGGAAACACATTCAGAAATTCATTTATCACTTGAATATCTTACAGTTTAACACCTTCCTTCTTAGAATCAAACAAAAAAGCTAGATAAGTTCCACATCCCTTTCTAAGGAACTTTCGAGCTTGCATAGTAGATATCATATTAGCTAAAGAACTAGTGCGGATGCCATACAATACTATTTCAGGCTGATCAGGCTTCCTAAGCACAATTGTCTTAGCATTACAATCAACCACTATTTGATGCTTAGACAACCAATCCATACCTAAAATAAAATCAAATTCATGAAAAGGTAATCTAATCAGATCTACTATATATTCACATCCTTGGATCATAACAGGACAATTTCTATACACTTGATTAACCAATATACTACTACCCAGAGGATTAGTTATATGAGTTTAACTAATCTACAGGCATCTCTTTATCAGAAATTTCTCTAACATAGATATAAGAATGAGTGGATCTAGGATCAATCAAAGCATGCGTTTTAGAATCAAAGAGAGAAATAGTACCAGCAATGACTTCAGGTGCATCCTGATCCTCCTGAGCTTTCAAAGCATAAGCTCGAGCTGGAACAGAAAGTATTGCAGGTCAATCACAGTTTCTGAATGAGTACTCGAATTAAGTCTGATCTGACTAGATACTCCATGATCCCTACCTTGTCCTCTATTTCTAGAAGGTGTATGACAGGCCTCCTTGCTAGCTTATGATGTCTAGGACTGTCTCATAAGGTAGTTAGCTATCTGATGCTCCATGAGATAGATAGCTATCGTCTTCTGTTTCCAGTAGGTGTATGAGAGACCTCCCTACTAGCTTGCAATGTCTGAGATTGTCTCACAAGGTAGTTAGCTATCTAATGCTCCATGTTGCCATATCTAAAACATGCACCCGCAGTCCTCCAACAGGTACCCTGGTGATATTTGGAGCAATGTGGACACTCCAGAATACCAGAACTTTGGCCTACGAAGGGACCCCTACTAGAAGCAATCGATGAGGGGAAGTTTTGTCGCCTTTCCCTAGATACAGATCTCTGAGTGAATTCTAGTGTAGAGGAAACATCTTCACGAGTCTGCTTGCCCGAGGACTTACCTCGTCTAGTAAAGTCCCTTCGCTGAGCTCTTTCTCTCTTTACCATCTCTTGTTTCTCTATTTTCATTACGTCTTCCACTAGTTGATGGTAGTTCACCTATTGCAGTAAAGTGAATGTGGCAAGCTGCTCCTTGATCAAATTGTTTAAATCATCCTCAAACTGAAGACACCAGAACTCCTCAGTAAGTACCAGTTCAAGGCCATACTTGTTGAGCTAGTTAAACTCCCAATGTTACTCAGCAATAGATAAGTTTCTTTGCTTCAGATTTAGAAATTGCTTTCACTTCTTTCTGTAAGCCTCTGTAACATACCTAGCTTTACACTCTTAGGAAAAGAAATCCCAAGTTAGAGGCACTGGTAGTTAAGGATTCCTCAAAACGAACTTCTACCACTCATAAGCTGCTCCTTGAAGAAGAGAGACAACACAGTGCACCATTTGATCTGGTGGACAGCTGATTTCATCCAATACCCTCTTTACCTTCTCTATCTAGAACTAAGCTCTTTTAGATTCCTCCAATGATGTTCCAAAAAATTTCTTAGCTTCATACTTCCGTAGTTGATCAATCGGACCCTTGGGTGTAGTCATACAATGCAGTAACATTATCATATCCTGAGATAACTTAACTAAAGCCTCTCCTTGAGCTAAAGGAGGAGGTGGCACCTCAGCTTCACCTCGATTAACCCCAGAGGGTCTAGATATCGATGGATAAGGTCATTCAGAATTATTGCTCTCAGCAACCTTGTTAATGGCTTCATAAGATCTTTCCATCTTTAATTCTATAACCAAAATATGGGACAAACCACATTAGGCCAAAACACAACTTTTACACTCAAATATAAGCGGTAGTTAAGCACTGGTTAAACCAGAATTACCTAAACCATGCTTTGATACAAAATAATATAACACCATATACCCTCTGGAAGGATATGTAGATGCTACACATAACAAAACCAAAATAAACCAAAACATACCAAAATATCACTTGCATGCATTTACAGAAACTCAAGCAAATAAGCTTTACAATCCATTAGGAGATATTTTATAATCAAGACATAATTTACATCATACAAGTTGAACATGTCAAAATACAAATTCCAATATGTTTCATTACATTAACTACATCACATAAACAAACTCAAATATATATCTTGTCAAAACTAAACACATCCTTCTTTGGCCATTACAATTGTCTTCGTCCCAGTCTTTAAACTTTCTTATCAGAACCTACACGGAGGTAAAACCACCATACTAAACATAAAGCTTAATGGGGGAATAACTAAATAAGATGTGATTTGGTGACTGTTTCTAATAGTCGTCTAACATTCATATATACAGAATCATATCACATTTCAAACAATCTTTAATTGTTTATATAAAAATGCATTCCAAACAATATGTATCTCTAAAATAGAATATGCCAAATCAAAACAGGATATATTTGCTTCAGAGCAAAGCTTACAACTATTACAATAGAATACCAAAATTTCAGAACTGAACATTAAAGTACCAGAACAAAACTTGTCTATGCCAAAACAGTATCTAATTATATTGGAACAAAACATAGTTATTTTAGAATAGAGTTTGATTATATCAGAACTGAGCATGTAACAGAAAACAAAACAAATTAGCCTACTAATCCTTTTTACAGAAGTAGGTAACGGGACAAGAACAAAAGATACCATGTTTGGTATCTGAAACAGAAGAGACTTAAGTCTCTAAAACAGAAGACACAAAAGTATCTAAAATCAGTAGACACCAGAGTGTTTAGCACAGAAGACATCTTAGTGTCTGGTTACAAAAGACACCTTAGTGTCTAATTATAGAAGCAGCTCCTAACCCTTCAAGGCATGCCTAGTTACCCACGACTGGGACTCAACAGTTTTAAAACAAACCATTTCAGATTTCAAAAGTTTATGCAAAAGATACAGTGCATATCATATGACTTATTCCATTTTGCTCATATAGGATATAATCATTCACAATTAATCAAACTTAACATACCTTGTGAACATAACCATTTGTAATCATGAACCAAAGAATTCATTAAGTAATTACATATCATATGTAATCACACAAATTTCCAATTCACAAACATTCGCAACTAACACATTACTCTTGTTCTTTAAATCACACTAACATTCATCAGTAAACTTCATTCCTTTAAATCCTTATAAGTTCAAAAATTAGATACTTTGTTATCTAATAACACCTTCCTTAAGTTATTACTTTAATTACAAAATGAAAATTAGTCAATAATTAAATGCAAGCAATGTCATAAAATTTTTCTTACCAAGACATGCTACAATATGCCAAATTAAATTTACTGATAAAGTATAAGAGTCTCCTCTTATTATTAATTATTTGTAGAGGGATTAATAATCTAACAAACCATTCTTATTAAAAAATGTCTTTGTTAGAAGAAACTTAAGGTAATCCTTCATTTAGATTTTCAAACTGCCAAAATGTAGTTTCTCTCTTACTTTGTCACTTTTCTATATTGTTCTTTCCTTTTCACTATACAAGAAAATATGTCATCCAAATTTTATTGATTATTACTATAATTCAATTATCCAAAATTCTTTGTACCTCATCATCAAATTGTTTTTAGACTACTGATGGGACATGTTTACTTTTACTTCTTGAAGAATCTATTACATCCTTATGAAAGGATTTTAAGAAGTTGGTATGGAAAATATGATGCACCTTCAACCTTTACAACAACTTGAGTTAACAATGTTGATTTCCAAATGGAATATGAAAGAAGGAGACTAATTATGTATATTTATTTATTGGCCTATTTGAAAATTACCTAATGAATTGTCTTCTTTAATGAATGTTTATGACAAATTCATATAAAATAAAGGAGACTAATTATATATATTTATTTATTGGCCTATTTGAAAATTAACTAATGAATGTTTACGACAAATTCATATAAAATAATCATAAAAGCAAACACAACAATAACAAAAGATATATGAAAAGTAGATTTATAGTAATTTGACTAAATCTTATAAAAGATTAAGAGAAAACCCTCAAAATATATGTCACACTAATTTATCTAATTTATACTTGCAAAATGATATACAACTTAAAACCTCCCTTTCTTACTCACACTAATGAACTAAGGTTCAATATGGTTTATGTAAGCATACATAAACTCAAATTCTCTCTTTTTCCTCTTATGACTCTTAAAAACTCTCTAGTATGCTAAAGGTTCTTCCCACAACTTATTTATGGTCTATTTGTATCTAGGATCAACTAAAATAGTTGTTAGATAAATAAGCTAGTTGTTAGAACGACTAGTGTCTAGGCATATTTGGATAGTAGATTACTTACCTTCGATTAGTTAACTAACCACCACTTAGGTTACCGACCCAGTAAAAACAAAATTAAATTTCTATAACTTTTAAAACTCATCACTTGCTAGTTGGTCATAACCTTCTGTAGTAGTTGAGCACCAAGCGTCCCATTAACTACCTAATGGTCTACCTGGTTGCACACTACACATTTTTGTAACTTTTTGTTACTTTATGTTGCCAACTTATCCAAATCCTTAGTGTAGTTGAGCTCCTATAGAAACCAAGATCAAAAATTTAAACACTCGTGTCTTTTTAAAGATAAAATACCTTTGTTAAAGATTGATAAAAAACAATGTAAAAATTCTCAAAATTTTATTTGAAGATCAAGAGGTATTCTTTAAAGGTAAAATAATTTTTTTTGATTATGAAAGAATTTATATTTTATGTGTTACAAGCAAATAATAGTACAATGATTGAGCTTATAGTTCATTAAAATGACCAAGATAAAATTACAAGAAAGATTACAATACTTTATTTAAATCTTAATATGGTTGATTCCTCCTTTATTCTTAGTTCTTCACTTGAATCCCTTGAAGCTATTTTAAATTGCATATATGCTCTAATTTGCTCATTTTCTCCATCCCTTCATTGTCCAATTTATTTAATTGTCTCATTTGCTCACTTTACTCTTCTGTTGAGCTTCATCTTTCAATATTGCTTAATTTCATTATAATAGAGCTACTAATATCACCAAAAGTAAATTTATTAATAGCAATACATTTTTTACTATTAGAACTATAGGCCAAGATTACTTAATATAATAGGCAACAACATTCCCATCTTTTAACATAATGAAGAAGCATCCACTTAGGAATCAAGCCCTTATTTTTTAACTTATTGTTCTATTTTCTTCCAAACCTAAAATGTAAGCATAAGCAACACCCTATCATTATTACTGAATTCTTTTAGTTAGTAATTTTTTATGTGACAAACAACTTTGTGGAGGTTATCTCTAGCTTCATCGAACACTTTTTTCCCATTCCTAATAAACCAATAAGTTGTTGGACATATATTCTAGTATTTTTTTATTGGTAAAGTTTTCTCTATTATAAATTAATTGCTTACAAAATAAAGCAAGTACACTTGTCATTGATGACTAATATAATAATAAGTAGAGTGTAGATCTTATGAAGAAGCTATATATGTTTAGAAACTCTCTTAATAATAACTAGTTGGTCTTAAAATTAAAAAGAAAACAAAATATATATAATAAGTATTAAAATAAGAAACAAAGAAAGTAAATAAATAGAAAATAAATAAATAAAATATTTTACACAAACATTTTCAAACCAATAAAAATAATAGACAAAAAATAAACCATGACATAATTAATTCTAGATAAAGATCCTTATACTGTTGATAGGTTGATCTATTAAGATGAGTCAACATTTTGATCTTCTAATGAAAAAGACTTTGAAATTGATCTCTAAAGGGCTATTAAACCTTTTGGAGGCTAACCTTAATAGTTTTAGAGAGAAAAGAATGTTAAGTTGTATAAAGTCTCCAAAAGTCTTCTAAAAATTATTGTTTTAAACACGCTTTATCTGCTTAAGATAAGGCAAGAGATATTATCAGGTCATGAGATATGGTAATGTGCAAGGCAAGTAACTTATTAATCTACATTGATCATGGATTAGTATGAAAAATGATGAATAAAATTTGAGAATTAAATAAATTATATTCCATTAATTTTGTTCCAAGTAATAGGATAAAGTTACTATTAGTTCAAGTAACCATTTAAAATTATAACCTAATTAAATAAGGTATTTAAGAACAATTGTTCACCATCCTATCAAAAAATTGGATGACATTTCAAACAACTTCATTATGATCCATGGAAAATTTTAAAATATTTTTGTAGAAATTTGTTTCAATATTGTTTGTTAATTACTTATTGATACATACTATTTACTTATTATATGATCATTTTACATACATAGTATAATTGTTTAATTTAAGTTGAAATTTGAAAGATTATTAGGTTAATTTGAGGCTTAATGATAATTTAATGTAAGTATATAGAAATTTAGGTTGTTAATGAACATTCTAACTAAGCAAATAATGATAATCCTTAGATATTTTGATTCAATTGTTTACTCTTTGTAAAATTGAAACTTATCTTATGTTAATAGTTATTGTGTCTGCTTAAACAAGCAAAAACATATATGTATAGGCAAATTTGATGTATGTATAGCATACATTTACATACACACACACATACACACACAAACACACATACATAGTTTTTTACTATATTTCCATCTAAAATTATTCTGATTTGATTGGTTCTATTTGATGTTTGAGCTAATTTTGGATAACTTTATTTAGGTGTAATTATGGCCAAGGATTAAGGAGTTTACAAGTTAAAATAATATTCATTTGATTTAAGACGACCTCAAGTATAGATCTATTATAGCTTATGTCCCTCTCTAAATAGAAGAGTTAGGAGAAAAAATTAGACATCACCTAACACACTGTTATGTGACAAGTCTTGTTTCCTTCTAAAACAAGATTTAAAGACACAGGTTTATACTCAGACATATCATAGCTTGTGTTATGTGACATAAAAGTTACAGTGAAGTATATAGCCTCCTATATGGGTGTGTCAGTACTCATGTTCCTTTACAGATAAGAAGTTGGAGTTACAAATGTATACATGGCCTAGGACATGGATGTATCCTAAACTATGTTCGTAACTAAATTCTTTATTTAAAGTGAGAAAGAGACCTTAGTTAGGATAATTTTTTAGTTTTTTTTTTCATTTTTTTCAATTTTTAAACTAGGTTTAGCAGTCGAATGAGAGAGAAGCCCTATAATAAGCTTTAAGATGTATTTTAACAAGAAAAAATTTTTGGAATAATCCCAACAAAGTGAAATACTTCCAAAGATTAAAAACCTATTAAAGAATTCTCCTTATTCAATGATTTCATGAATTCTCTTATTTTTTAATTGTTTTAAGGATAATGAATGGCTAAATCTTTATTAACATTTGAATATAAGGAACCTTAATCTTGTCTTATATATATTGATTTCAATTATTTTATTTATTTGTGAAATGTTATTGCTATTCTTAATGCTGATTGGATATAAATGAAATCTTAAATCATATCTTAATTTGCACCCAAATGTTTGAAGTAAATTGACCTGGATATTAATATTAAAAATTAAATAGGTGCTAGAAATAGGCCCATATAATTCTTTTGGTATAAAAATATCAAGTAATCAACTTATAGATAGGTGGTTGTATATCAAAATGTAACAATTCGTTAACTTAAGATTTTTTTAGAAATAACTAAATCATGATTATACTATAACACTTGGAAGAATTCGTATCTAGAAGTTTCTTATCATTATTTCGTATCATTAATTATTTATTTTATTTTATTTCTACTGGTATCTTTATCTGTCTGGTATAAGTTTAGGTTTAGATTGAATCAATCACAATTGTTATTATTAACTAGATAATAATAAAGGAGATATACTTAGTACTTAATTAATTATCTTGGGAATGATGCTCTAATTATCACTATACTATTACAAATTGATAAATATACTTGTCTAGAGTCAATATCATTAAAGTACAAAAAAAAATATAAGTAACTAAAATATAATAAACATAATAATGTTTTAAAATAAACATAATAATGCTCTAAAATTTGAGATCTCATAAGACTAATGTTATTGAACATAAAAATGCAGATAACTCCAATAAGAATGGTGGACAAGACAGGCCTTTCAACAACAATAAGTATGGTCAGTTTAAGTATAAAAGGACTAATGGTGACTGTTGGTGGTGCCACAATCCAGGCCATTTTGCTGCTTTTTGTCAAGCTAGAATCAACCATAAAAGGAAGGGCGAAGGACATAAACCATGACAATTCAGTAAAGGAAACTAGAAGGGGCACCAACGGGGCAATTGGAAGAGTTTTGGTAAGCCTCAAGCTAATGTGGCCAAAGTTGTTGGTGGTGATGATGAGGAGATCATTACTATTGTGGTTTCTGAAGTCAACCTTGCTAGAAACTTGGATGAGTGGATTATGACACAAGAGTCACACGCCACATTTGCTCCAACAAGGAACTGTTCAAGGAGTTGAACGATGCTGTCGATGGTGAGTTTATATACATGGACAACTCCAGCAAAGTTCCTATCTAAGGAGTCAGAAAGGTCAATCTCAAACTCACTCCTGGAAAAGTTTTAACTTTAGAAAATGTTTTATTTGTTCATGATGTTTGTAGAAACTTGATTTCTAGTGCCTTACTTAACAAGGCTAATGTTAAACTTACTTTTGATTCTCATAACTAGTTTTGACTAGGAATGGGAACTTGCTTTTGCAATGGGGCCTTATTTGTACTTGTTGAAATGAATGCATCCACTTTTTTTGCTTATACTATTGAGTCTTTAGACCTATGACACCCTAGACTTGGGAATATAAATGTGAGGTCAATTAAAAGAATGAAAAACTTAAACTTGTTACCTAACCAGATCACCAATGAAATAGAAAAATGTCAAATTTATGTTGAGGTTAAACACTCTAAGAAACCTTTTAAGTCAGTGACTGAGAGAGATTCACAATTGTTGGACTTGGTGCACAAATATTTGGGTGATTTTAAGAGTTGTGTGAATAAATGAGGCATGGGATATTATATTACTTTTGTAGATGATTGTTCTCAATTTACTAAGGTTTACTTATTGAAAAATAAAAGTGATGTAGAGGAAGTGTTTACAAAATAAAAAGCTAAGGTTGAAAACTAATTGGAAAGGAAAATTAAGAGATTAAGGTATGATTAAGGTGGTAAGTATAATACCAATTTCCTTGTTGATTATTATGGAAAAGTTGGGATTATTTATGAGCTTTCAGCCCCTTATACACTTGAACAAAATGGAATAGCTGGAAGGAAAATCCAAACACTTAAGGATGTGATGAATGCAATGTTGATTTATGTGGGTATACCTAACTTTACGTAGGGGGAAGCTATTCTTTCAGATTGTTATGTTCTAAATGGAGTCCCTCATTAGAAACTAGACAAACCTTATAAAATTTGGAAAGATTATCCACCTAATTTGAGTTTTTTTAAAAATGTGGGGGTGTCTTGCTAAGGTTGCTCTACCTGAACATAAGAGGAAGAAAATTGGGCTTAAGATCATTTATTCTATTTTTGTGGGATATGCCTCTGATAGTATTACCTATAGATTTATGGTTAGGGAAGAGGGATCTAGTACTTACGGACCAATTGTAGAGTCAAGAGATGTAATTTTCTTTGAGGATATATTTCCTATTAAAGTGAGTGTGCAATCTCCCAGAGAATCTGTCCCTAGTTCTTTTTCCAATGATGATATAGTAGAAGAGGAAATTGTTGAATTAAGGAGAAGCAAAAGAGCTAGAGTACCTACTAGTTTTGGTTATGAATTTATTACTTCCTTTGTGGTGGAAAAATCGGATGAGATAGATGATGATTTTGTAGTCACTTGTATTGTTAAGGAAGTTCCCAAAACTTGTGAAGAAATAATGAGATATGTGGATGCTGCCTTTTGGAAGGAAGTTATAGATAGTAAGTTAAAGTCAATCATGTCTAACAAAACTTGGGTTTTAGTTGATCTACTTCTAGGTTATAAGCCTTTGGAGTGTCAGTGGATCTTCAAAAAGGAATTAAGACCTAAAGGAACCATTGAGAGGTTAAAGGCAAGACCTGTGATTAAAGGCTTTAAACAAAAAGAGGGATTGGACCTCTTTGATACTTACTCTCTTGTTACTAAAATTACATATATAAGGATGTTGTTTGTTATTGCCTCAGTGTTTAGGCTTCATGTGCACACCAAATGGATGTTAAGACAACTTTCTTGAATGTTGATCTTGATGAGAAAATTTATATCGTCCAGCTCGAAGCGGCATGAGAAATTTGAAAGTGAGGTTTTCAAACATGGTTTCACCTTTTATTATTATGATTATTGCATTTATGTGAAATATGATGCCAATAGATGTGTGATCATAACCCTTCATGTGGATGATTTTCTTATTTTTAATACTAGCTTATCTTCCATTGATACTACCAAGACTCTGCTAAAGTCGTCCTTCGATATGAAAGATCTTAGACCTGTAGACTTTATTTTGGTAGTTAAAGTTGATAGGAATGACTCTGGTTTTAGGTTGAACTAAACTCATTATGTTGAGAAAATTTTGAAGAAGTTTGGTTACTATGATGTTGAGTGATATGAATGGATTTTGCTATATTTTTATATGTTATTTCATTTGAATTCATTCCTATTTTTGTGTTTAATTGCATTTTGTGTTCTTATTAATTTTACATGTAGATTTAATGATGGACTACAAATACAAGATTAAAGCATTAAGTTTTGAAGCCATTAGGAGCTAGGAAGGCTGTCCATAATGTAACCAAAAAAGTGTAAATAAGAATTGGAGAAGCATCAAAGAGGTTGTTCAAAATAATAGCCAAATGTGTTTAATGGAGAGCCAAAAAGCTTTCCAAAAGGGCAGCCTTTGAAGCTTTCCTTGCACACCAAAAGACATCATCTTTGGAGGTCTTCTTTGCTTTAAGATGCATCTCAATTGGCTTTTAAAAATCTAGCAATACAACATCACCATCAGCGTTTGAGGAGAGGAGTTTCATGCATGAAAGGAAGTAGCTAGAGGACGTTTGACAAAGAAGAAACGTCGTCATTTAGCCAACAAAATGTAGACGTAGTGAGAAGCAGCAACAAGGGTGTGTAATACGTAAGGTTTTAAGGGGTGTGAATAGTACACCTGGACTAAAAAATAAATCACAAAAGCATAAGAATATAAGCACAGAAGAGGGAAGGTAAGAAGTAGTGAAACAAAAAAAAGAGCATGGCAGAAGCATGAACCAACACGCAGTACAAGAAAAATAGAAGAAGGTGAAATGCATGGTAGGAGTCCATGCCAAGTAGCAGTCCACACATGGGAGCAACGCAGCAGCTAGAAAGGAGGCTTTAAAATGCAGCATTTGATGGAGCCTTCATCCACACCAAAATGACACAGCATAGGAGGACAACACCAAGGAATAAAACAATGATAGGAGAAGTGGAGAACGTCAGCTGCTAGGATGGACAAAACAAAGACATTTGGCCAAGAAGTTTGCAAGGGTTTTTGTGTGAACAGTAAGGTGGCCACCAACATTAATTTTCGCATCAAATGAACAATAAGAGAGATTAGCGTGGGAAATAAACAGAGAATAGAACTTGCGATAGAAA